>LAPY01001165.1:18639-29323 GCA_000970635.1 Eragrostis tef
CTTCCCGTCGTCGCGGCTCGTGAGGATGCTGCCGCGGAGCCGCAAGGCCGAGCGCAACCGGTGCGAGGCGGTCCGGCTCATGGACGACATCCTCAAGCACCACGAGGAGAGGAGGAAGGCCGCCGGTGACGGAGACGAAGACGACGAGCAGAGCATGGTCGACGTGCTGCCCAGGATCCAGAAGGAAGGCGCCATGGGAGCTTCACTTACCCACGGCGTCATCATGGCTATGTTGGTGGTAATCGTCTCATCTCAGTAACCTCATGCTGGTTTATGAGGCGTCATAAACAAATTTACTGGACCAAACGAAAACCTCATCACTGGTGAACTACGTTCTTGTGTCACGCATGCAGGACGTGTTCGTCGCTGCTATCGAGGCTACAACAAGTACTCTTCGATGGGCCATGGCCGAGCTCATGGCGAACCCAAGGGTGATGGAGAAGGCACAGTCAGAGATCCGCCATGTCCTCGCAGGGCAAGACCAAGTGCACGAGGCGTTTCTAAGCGAACTCAGCTACCTCAAAGCCGTGATCAAGGAGACCATAAGACTGCACCCTCCGATTCCACTCGTCCCTAGGGCTTGCACCGAAGATCGCAGGATCCAAGGATATGATGTGCCAAAAGGAACCATAGTTCTTGTAAATGTTTGGGCCATCTCTAGGGACCCAAAGTACTGGGAGAATCCTGATAAGTTCATGCCAGAAAGGTTTGAGGGTGAGCACGCTTTTAACTTCCTAGGATCAGATTTTGAGTTCATACCATTTGGAGCCGGGCGGCGGATTTGCCCTGGGATCGCTTTCTCGCAAGCAAACATTGAGATTGCTTTGGCTAGCCTCCTGTACCATTTCGACTGGGAGCTTCCGGCTGGAGTTAAGCCAGAGGAAGTTGACATGACAGAGTCACCTGGGCTTGCTGTCAAGAGGAAAGCTGAGCTACTTTTGCACCCAATCCCTCGTACTGGACCTTCAATGAAACGCTTGTAACACCTTGTCATCGCATCAGAAAGTGGTCTAGTATGGACCTCCCTTCTATAGTTCTTACAAGGTGGATGTGTTGTAGCATGCCACATTATATCTGTATAAGTGGTTCAAAATAATGGAATAAAAACTTAGCTAAGGGATTGTCTCTCTTTATATTTCAATGAAAAGAGGTGGTGTTAAATTGATTATTGTCATTAACTAACTAGCAATCAAAGCGAAATTTATCGATGCAACCAACAATGTCCAACACCCACGTCCAGCAAACCTAGACCAGACATACTTCCTCCAGTATCACAATATTTGTCATTACATTGACACGGTCTTCAAAACAAAGTTTTGACTAATACATTTTACTATAAAATATAGTTAAAATGTACTTTTATTAAATCATATTTCAATACAATGTTTGAACTAACATATAAAAAGTTATTTACAGTCAAACTTTAGAATGTTTGACTTAGGACAACCTTAAAACAACAAGAATTTTGAAACTATAGGGAGTATACTGATATACCAGACGATTCTTCACGTTGATTGCCATGTTTGCTAAAAATCTGACGTTTGATTGACAGATGATTTAACCAAAACTATTGTGTCTCCCATGAAAGAAAAACGACAAGACCTCTATGGATGGCAATATTTCCAATAGTAACGATAATGATAGAGTGGACGAGCTAATCCATGATGTGACTTTATCAAATTTATCCTAGAGCGATGATACTTTCAACACTGGTGATCTAATTCTACTAATATGTAATTAATTTACTGAAGAGGTGAAAGTGGCGTGTTTCTTTTGATCCGGCCTGTGGCTTTACTCAAGGTTGGTAATGACCACTAAAAATACGAGCGTGCAAGAAACAAGTACTCCTGTTGTATTCGATAGTGAAGTTTCCAATTTTTAAGTTGAACCACGAGGAAAACATTTATGGTGACAAGAAGAAAGGAGATGAATTCAAAATAATAAGATTTGTTGACACTTGCATGCCTTGCTCATGCAAATCCATTCATGTCTCTCGTGGGTTCCACTAGGACACAAACAATACAATAGAATGAACATTTTCTTTGTTAAGAGGAAGGCTCGGCTACTTTTGCACCCAATCCCTCATGCTCGACGTTCAAATGAAATGTTTGTAAATCGCTCCAAAATGGAACTCCCTTCTATAGTTACAAGGATTTTGTGTTATAACATGACGTTTAATGTAAGTGTTTCGATAACTTTTATCCGTCAGTTAACTGAAATAACAGATATACTGTCGCTTGCGTGCATTGCATCCATTCATGTCTCTCGCAGCTTCCACTAGAACACAAACAGTACAATAGAATAACAATCAAACACGCAATGAGGTTGCAAACCGTGGGCATTGGATCCCGCATTTGTCAGCATTAAATTTATTGAAAATCCTAGGAGCCCTGCACGGGATGCATTAAAACATACAACTTCAGGTCACTGAAACAATGAGCTCATGTGAGAATATCATTTCACGAACAGGTAACAAGCATATCATTTCAAGAAGGGGTAAAAAAATAACTGGTGTTGCAGCTGCTGTCTTCTACCAACGGAGAACTGAGGGCATTGTAGCTTCGGGTTATCAACTGCTACTTGCTTCAAACAGTAGTCTCGGACTTAACCCATCCCAGCTAGCGGT
Organism: Eragrostis tef; assembly: GCA_000970635.1. NCBI lineage: Eukaryota > Viridiplantae > Streptophyta > Magnoliopsida > Poales > Poaceae > Eragrostis > Eragrostis tef. The sequence continues at coordinate 21,266 of LAPY01001165.1, forward strand.
TGATGGGAGTGTGCATCCGCTCGACAATTCTGTTGATAGCATCTCGACTCATTACAAGCGTGTCATGCTGGAGGATGCTGTAAACGTTAAGGCCCTGCATTTCAAAACATTTCAAATTCAGCAAGTTTGTTATGACTGCTTCACTTAACAGCTGTGATTCCGAGACTTACAATGGAAGGAAGGACATTCACATAGTGAAGATTTTGGGTAGCCAGCTTTAACTTCTTATCAATGTCTCCTCCGTCCACCAACAGAACCTTCTTCGTATTATCCATCTGGCTTATGTACTGCACAATGTTCTTTGTTTTGTGGCTAGGGACATCTAAGTCCTCAAAAACCAAGAGCTACAATACGAAGGTAGAAAAGAGAACGTCAATGCATACATTTTTCATAGCAAAGAATGAATTCATATGGTGAAGGTGCGGACTGTTTGTTATAAGTTTTTGCATGCACAAAGATTGTCTTGCATGTTTGCACGTCTCATATGGGCCACACCAGAAAATATTGATCCAAGCATACACATATTATCACAGTATTCAATAAATGTCAGATTGTTGGCAAGCCATGCCAACAATGTCAATTCGTCGTTAATCCTAGCAATTGATAACTAAAATTTTTGTGTCAACAAGTTCCTAGCACTGTTTAGCTAGATGGCAATGTCGTTAATTTGACAGTATCTTAGGAAGTTAGGACAGCATACTAGAACTATTATAAGGACAGAGCGCAGCATGCAATATGCTATCAACACAACAGCTATCTTATACACTTCATTAATAACTAGACAAGTAGTTGGTTAAGACAAGGCGAAATAGATTGATTCAAGTAGTTCATTAATAACTATACACTTCATTAATAATTCAAGTGAGGATCTAAAAAGGTTAAGACAAGGCGAAATAGATTGACAATTAAGACAATCTTGAGATATATGGTACATTAGCAAATAATAAACAATTTTATTTCTGAAGCAGACTACATAGCCAGGATGCAATTAGTAGTTCGAACACTGAGAACACTACAGCAGGCAGAAGATAGCAAGAATCAAACTGGATATAGTGATGTGTAGCACGAGAATACCTTGCCCTCAGCAGTTCGAGCAGACAATGCTATCTTAAGTCCCAGACGCCGTACTTTCTTTTGCAGCTTGATAGCATGGCTTCGTGGTTTCGGCCCATGCATGGTTGCACCACCGCGAAACTGTTACAGTATTAGTTTAGTGGGCCGAACTCCAAACTGGATGTGATGTCGTACAACTTTTATAGCACTGATGTATCATGAGTTAGAGTAATATAACCTGAGGACCACGCAGCGTTCCATGCCGTGCCCTTCCAGTTCCTTTTTGTTTGTAAGGCTTTCTACCTGTGCCGCTAACTTCACTGATAGTTTTTGTCGAATGTGTCCCCTGTAAATACAAAGGCGCATGATTAAGCAGAACACACAAGCATAAATGTTATGAAAAGTTGCTACCGACATGAAAAAAAAGGCAAACAGACTCTTATAACTGCAATTGGCCAAGATGCTATACAAGTACACAATATATCTCCACAAATCAAGATTCATAAATCAGAGCCAAATAAAAGGAGGAGGAGAGATCTTATGGGTGCACCTGCTGCCTTTTAGCAAGTTGCCATCTTACTACCCGGTGAACGATATCCTTCCTGATTGGAACATCAAAAACATCACCATCCAAAACCATGAAGCCCTTGTCCTCATTATGGAAGTTTGTCACCCTTGCTACCAGATCTTCGTACTGTCCTGCAATATTACAATGTGTCAGACCAATCAATATCCAGCACACTCTGAGTAAGAGCATCAGCACATCCAAAATGAAAAGTTTTATTTTTGTCAGCCAACTACAAACCAACTTCAAATAACAGTTCGGCAATTAATTCACACTCCATTCATGTCAAATAGTGAAACGATTAAGTAAATAACTGTAAAAATCTTTAAGTTCACTACAGATAAGATAAGAAGTCACGTCACAGATTAATGCACATAAAAAGATAAAAAGAAAAGATTATTTCGACAGAAATGGCACTAAAATGGAGACGTGCAACTGGGAAATAAGGGGAGAAAGTAAATCAATAAGGAAGATACCAAGCTCCCGGTCTGGTGTCCAAACAGTCTTGCTGGATAGAAGTTCTGGTGGAATCACCACTTCGTTTGCTGGAGCCAGAAGAGTTGAATACCCATTGAAACAGAAAGCAGGGAAATTCTGCAAAATGACACAAGTGGTTACAACATATTGCAAACTAAAATCACGTTAATCAAACATACTCCCTCCGTTCCTCTATCTAAGCATTCCTGGCGTTTGAAACCTGGACCAGATTATAAGCATTCCTAGCATCGTGGGGCCCACTCGCATTAGATGCCAACCAACCCAGCCAGGAAACGAGTGGCCCAGAATCACTCTTATCCTTTCGTCTCTCCTTCCCCCTGCTGATGAACACCACTAGCGCCGCCTTCTCTTCCACAAACCGCATCAGCGGCGTCGCGGCTGCTTGGCGAGCGACTGCAGAAGGCAGCCAACCAGGACGGCGAGGGAAGCGGCCGGGCTCACACGCGCCGGAGGAGGTGGACACTGGCTCGATGGCACGGAGCAGGAGGCGGCAGGGCTCACCCGCCAGAGCAGGAGGCCACCGGTGTCCACGGCGTGGAGCAGGAGGCGGCCTGGCTCACCCGCGCCGTAGCAGGAGGCCACCGAGCTCTGACGGCGCGGAGCAGCGAGCCCGCCGGCCATCTCCTCCTCCCCATTCCGCAGCTAGCGAGGCCCTTGTCCCTCGCCTTCTCCCCATCGCGCGGCGAGGCTGCAGCGAGCCCGCCGGGCCATCTCCTCCTCCCCATCCTGCCGCCGACTGCTCCCTTGTCGACGAAAGCGTCGAGATGCAGACGAAGGCGTCGAGATGCAGGGGACAGCAGCTGAATCAAGGTCTTTGTGGGTTGTCGTCGCATGGTGTGTGGAGTATTAACTAGGGGCAGCAGAGTCTTTTCTCCCTACTGCTATTTCTACCGTGGGAAGCCAGGAATGCTTAGATAGAGGAACGGAGGGAGTACCAAAGTACATTTTCCGATAGCAAGATACAGAAAACTGTTTCTAAACAGATAATGATTAGAGCAGATGTATCAGCAAGATCTTAACAACGACAAGAAAAGTTTTTTAAAAACAACTAGGAATCCAAACTGCTAATAGGACTCATCGAAGGATGCTACCCTCCATGAAATATCTAATGGAGAAACAACGAAAAATGCTATACAGAAAATCAGAACACGCATAGATGCGGTGTTCGCAGCGCAAGCATTGGAAAATGTGAACCCCGAGAGTGAGGGGTCAGGAAAACTGGCATTTGTATTCCAATGGCAAACAGAAGCATTCACATTATTCAATATATAACCTTGTCAAGCAGTAACTAGTGCATCCTAAGGTAAGCGGGCAGAACTACAGATCAAGTAGCATTGAGAACCTGTTGAATGGACAGAAATCCCTTGAGTAAGGCTCAAACGAATCAAAACAGGTAACAGAACAACAATGTGGCTGGATTTTTCTCAGAAAGGATAGTTCGGAGTTTCATAAATGAGACTGACAGTTTTCACAAGCCACAGATTGGTACTGATTGGGTTGTTCTCCTCCAACTGTGGAATCTGTTTCGCGCACTACTCTGAACCGTTTCTAAGCCAAGAACAGTTCCTACTCCCTACCATTGATTGCTGAAAGGAACAGATTTAAAGCACCGTCCACCCTAACAAACAATTTGGAATTTTGCCTTCAACATCTCGAGCAACAAAGATCGGCACAAAACCAGATGCTTTTGGAATCGAGCGACCGCGAGGCGCACTGGATTTTCGGGTTTTTTTTTGGCAGGAAACAGAAACGCGAGGTTAAATCAGGACAATTTTATTGTTGGATCAAGGATTGAGACAAGCAAGGGGAGCAAAGCTAGCACCCAACAGCAAGTCGTAGCCCGGAGGTCCATTTCCCATGTCCCAAGCGGCCGCGCATCGAAAATGCAGGGGAAGCAGTTCCTAACCCTCGCTCCTAAACGGTTCACAGAATCACTCGTGAAGCCGTAGCAGCCCGGTACGGCGTCGCCCCACGATCCCTACTCCTAAACCTCCCGTAAACCCTACCGAGACGGCAGCAACGGGTCGGAGGAAGGTACACAGATGAGACTCGCGAGAAAAAAAAAGGTACACAGATGAGCCCGCAGCCGGACGACGGAGCACCGGAGGCGGCGGGGGCGGGAGAGAGGGGGGGTGGTGGTTAAAGGCCTGACCTGGGAGAGGCGCGGTCCGGCGCCGGGAGCCTGGGGCGCGCCCGCCGCCACGCGGCGGAGGAGCGAGGCGGCGCGCGCGAGGGCCCGCATCGGCCGCGACGGGAAACGCGGTGGCGGTGGCGGTGGCGGCCGGGCGATTCGTGAGCGCAGCGAGGAGGCGGCGGCTGCGGCGGCGGAAGGGAGCGGACGGAGCTAGCTAGCTACTACGATCCGCGCGCGTGGGTGGGCTCTTCCGCGCGTAGTGAGAGTGGGCTAGTGGCCGCTAGGCAGGCTTAGCGAGCGGGTAATGAGGCCCATAGAGGCCGGGAAGACTGGAAAGCCCTTTTCCCCTTTCTCTTTTGGCGGCCCGGTGCGACGCAAGTCCCGTCGTTTTAGCCTTTTTCCCCACGAGCGCTTGCTCCGTTCAACGTTCGGCCCACGTAACGAAAGACGGGCCCATGTACTGTGACATAGAACCACTTTCAGTGACATTCGATGGCGCGCGGCCTTTCTTACTCCTGCCACAAGGCAACTGTCCGCCACCAGAATTTCATGCCGTTCCGGCCCGAAACTATATGTGTCGGGCTAATTCGTGCTCGGGGCGGGACGAGCCAGGCGGCCCGTTTGGCAGAGCACGGTAGGATGAGCGCTGTAGCGTGGCTGTTACGTGAGACGGTGGGAGGAGGTGTGGCTGTTACGTAAGCTAATTTACTAATTGGAGGTTTTTTTTGGGCGTTCACGTTAATCAGAGAAAAATCCTAAAATTTATCAGAAAAAAGCAAAACATCTATCCGTTAATTTAGATGCTCGGTAAACCGTAACCATTGATCAAAAAGTACATCCCACGTATGTTCTCCTGCCCACCTAACCCGCCTAGCGTCGATGTTGCTTCCTCTCCGCCTCCCTCTTGAACTCCTCCTGTCCGTTATTCCTCGAGATTTCTCCAGCACATCCCCGTTCTATTGCTGCCACACCTTGAAGAGGCACATGATGCGGACAGGTTGCCCGGAGGAAGGATCGAAGAATAATTGCCGTGACTACGCAGTCCATCGCTGCTGCCGATTCTATCTACACGCATTCGAAAGCCCTGTCGATCGGCTCCGCGATCTCCAATTCCGGACGCCGTCACGTACGTGATTTGAAACCACTGCAAGTTTGCAAGACTGCCATCATCAGCCGTTTTTGCGCTGGAGATCAAGCGCAGCTGAATGATCGTTAATTATGCAGGGAGGACGTCCGTGGATTAATTAAAGAGACTAACAACGCAAGAAGGGCATCGACAAACATCTGCACATAGGTCCACCAATAAAGATGGAAGGTACCTCTAATCTCTCGCTTGCCTGCCATCTTGCATAATGACCACAACGGGCAATCAGCCATGTCCTCATGTGCAACTACCAATTGCATGCTCTGCAACAATGTATTCAGCCCACATTTTTTATTTTCGAATTTCGATTTTCTGACTTAAATTTCCTTTTCTGATCTGATTCGCATACATGTGAAAGAAAAGGTTTCAAAGACTCAAGGGTACTACATGGATCAGAATGGATCAACCCAGTGGCATTCAGTTGCCAGCTCATCAAACTATTTCAATTATCAATATATTTGTTTCATGTATTAGTTTTCTTTTCTTCACTGTTGTTCACAAAAGCAATTGCTTTTTTCTTAAATTAATATATTAGTCATGTTGCAGTAACCATTCCATTGTTAAAAGCGGCAATCGCTTCCTTGATATTATTCCAATTGTTTTTGTATGGATCCTCGCATGTTAAAAAATTCCTCTACAGAAGGTCTTTTTTTCTTTTATAACTACTATATGCATCGAACCATAGCAAATTAGTTACCCCTTTTCAGTTACTTTCTCAAAAGGTTTTACTCTTTTCGCTACTATCTGAAATGTAGGGATCTTAATGGATTGTCATATCCTTTATAACTTTGTCACCTATTTCTGTATAGAGCTGAACATATTGTGTCAGGCACAAATATTATGTAATTTGATTTTACTAAGATAATTATCGGCTCTACTTTTCTTTATAGATTTTTCGAAAAAAAAGTACATCCCACGTATGTTCTCCTGCCCACCTAACCCGCCTAGCGTCGATGTTGCTTCCTCTCCGCCTCCCTCTTGAACTCCTCCTGTCCGTTATTCCTCGAGATTTCTCCAGCACATCCCCGTTCTATTGCTGCCACACCTTGAAGAGGCACATGATGCGGACAGGTTGCCCGGAGGAAGGATCGAAGAATAATTGCCGTGACTACGCAGTCCATCGCTGCTGCCGATTCTATCTACACGCATTCGAAAGCCCTGTCGATCGGCTCCGCGATCTCCAATTCCGGACGCCGTCACGTACGTGATTTGAAACCACTGCAAGTTTGCAAGACTGCCATCATCAGCCGTTTTTGCGCTGGAGATCAAGCGCAGCTGAATGATCGTTAATTATGCAGGGAGGACGTCCGTGGATTAATTAAAGAGACTAACAACGCAAGAAGGGCATCGACAAACATCTGCACATAGGTCCACCAATAAAGATGGAAGGTACCTCTAATCTCTCGCTTGCCTGCCATCTTGCATAATGACCACAACGGGCAATCAGCCATGTCCTCATGTGCAACTACCAATTGCATGCTCTGCAACAATGTATTCAGCCCACATTTTTTATTTTCGAATTTCGATTTTCTGACTTAAATTTCCTTTTCTGATCTGATTCGCATACATGTGAAAGAAAAGGTTTCAAAGACTCAAGGGTACTACATGGATCAGAATGGATCAACCCAGTGGCATTCAGTTGCCAGCTCATCAAACTATTTCAATTATCAATATATTTGTTTCATGTATTAGTTTTCTTTTCTTCACTGTTGTTCACAAAAGCAATTGCTTTTTTCTTAAATTAATATATTAGTCATGTTGCAGTAACCATTCCATTGTTAAAAGCGGCAATCGCTTCCTTGATATTATTCCAATTGTTTTTGTATGGATCCTCGCATGTTAAAAAATTCCTCTACAGAAGGTCTTTTTTTCTTTTATAACTACTATATGCATCGAACCATAGCAAATTAGTTACCCCTTTTCAGTTACTTTCTCAAAAGGTTTTACTCTTTTCGCTACTATCTGAAATGTAGGGATCTTAATGGATTGTCATATCCTTTATAACTTTGTCACCTATTTCTGTATAGAGCTGAACATATTGTGTCAGGCACAAATATTATGTAATTTGATTTTACTAAGATAATTATCGGCTCTACTTTTCTTTATAGATTTTTCGAAATTCAGTGATCGCTGCATGCTTGATTTCATTTCGCGTACCAACTTGAAGTGAGGAATTTTACTAGATTGTTGAATATTATGGCTTTTTCGTATTGTGAAGAGTAAAACACTTCCTTTTTGTTTGCCCTGTATGCTGAGTTGCTCAAGTGTTCCAGCTCTTATCCATGGTTTAGGGAAGGTTCTTATTGCATCTGACAGCGCTGCAAGATATTCCATCAAGATCTTTTCATGGTATGATTTAGGGAATTATTTTTAAAACCAGTGAACAAGGGTAGACTCATTGAATAATTTTTTCTGTAAATTAATAGAATAATAGAAGAAAGTTAGTTTATTTATTTCAATTGAAGTAGTCCAACATTTTGTAAGCTTAACTATTTTTAGGTTCAAGCCTATCAACCTTAGCAGAGAACTTGCACCTGTGAGGTCTACTTTACATGCTACTCCGTACTACTCTAATCTAGGATGGTACATAAAGAAGCCAATAAAAGATAAAGAGAAGTTGAGAAATTAAAATTTATAAATTATCAAATTAAGTGTCAATATATA
>LAPY01001165.1:30060-40675 GCA_000970635.1 Eragrostis tef
ATAGAAAAATAAATGGAGATCAAAGTTTTGATAATATGATCATTAGCAACCAAGATATAATTAAGTATCAAAGATCAAAACAGGGAATTAAAGAGTATAACCTTTGAGTTACTTTATTATCCTTGAGTGGTATAAAAATAATACTTTTTGCACCAAATGTTATATGTATGGTGGTACCACTTTAAGGATAATTGAACTCAAAAAACTCATATCGTATAGCCAAAAATAGGATCCTTTCTTAACTAATATGTTTTAATTACTAGCCCGTGCAATTGCACGGGTTGATAGGCTAGTCGTCCTAACCGCAGGCAACGGGAAGCCGATGGACGGGCTCAACGGCGAGGGTGCTACACGCGGACAATATAGCCGCAGGTAAGGCATGGTGGGTGATGACGGTGGCTGCAGGTAGTGCGACTTGATGGCGAGACGCCGCCGGCAATTGGAGGTGAAGGCGGGCAAGAGAGGGGTCATGTGGGTTGACGATGTCGCCGGTGGTAGATGTATAGGAGGTCTATGGGCGGAGCTAGCGACTGTAGCACACATTTCTCTTTTTTCTTTTATTTTTCTTTTTGGGTCACTAAAACAGCCCATAGTAGCATTGGACATTGGTCCAACCTGCGTACGCGTCTAGCTCCGCCACTAAAGAGGTCTCCACTGTAGCGTCACCGCTATTCACAGGATCGAGTCGGTACGTGCTGATGAACAGACACAACAGTACATCACATAAAAGGCACAAATTAAGTCTTAAAATTATTACATTAGTCCAATTAAAACATCGAGTAGCACAGCAGAAGTCTAATAACGAAACAGACGATACAAAGAGCACGCGCTCACGATACACGAACCCGCATCACAAGCCCGATGATGCGAACTCAGCTGGAGATCACTCATCCAGCTCCCAGTGAACTGTCCAGCCCTGAGGGGGCTGTCCGTCCCACTGACCACCTCCACCAGTCGAGTCAGGAATAAAAGTACTACCTCCATAAAACATCATAGAGCAAAACCCTGAGCAACTAATACTCAGCAAGACTTACCCGTCAACGTGGCTAACTACAACCGACTTCTAGTATGCAAGGCTACAAAGGGGTAAGTTGACACATGCGCATAAATCCGCACTAATTACTGGATCCTTACTATTAAGTTTTTATTTTTCAAATTAAGTACGTAACTAATAATACAGTGCACTTACACTAAAACAGATATAAACATCTGGCCCCGGTGTGCGTCGGCTGGCACCGTCGCCGGAGTGCGGCAGCGAAAGCTCGCCGGAGTGAGCTCCCGGGCTCTCTCAGGCCAGCCGTGGGCACGCAGGGGAAGCTCGAGGGATGCATAGCTCATCTAGGTGGTCGGAGATCGACGGAAGTGTCCGGAGTAGCGTCGGTGACGAGCGGCGGCGGACGGGAGAACCTCGGCGTCATCGCCGGGGCGGAATAAAGGTCAGGAACGAACAGGATCTGGTCCGCGAGCTTCACTGAGACAAGGAGAACCCTGGCGCGTGCACGGTAGACGGAGAAGTAGCTCAGAGGGTGGGGTTCGCTGGCATTGAGGTCTCCACGGGAGCTCGAGTGGCGGAGGGGAAAAAATTGGAATCCGGCGGCTACACTGCAGAAGGAGGAAAATGGTGAGCCAAATGAGGTGCGCGAGAGTGTTGCTCAGTTCCAGGTGCTGATGATGGCTCGGGCAGGCGGACTCAAAGAAGAAAGGCTCGATTCGCGAGCTCACGGCAGCAGAGAGGGAATGTGAGCCATGGTGGACGTCGGAGGGGAGCTCGCAAGGCTCGCAGAGAGGCTGGCTCATCCGGAACTTGCTTGACGGTGCTGGCTCGAGCTCGGCTTCTTGACGGCAATGGCGGGGCTGGGGTTTCGGCGCCGGGGAGCTCGGGGCGCAATTCGAGGTTACGACGATTTATCACTAGCAAACATTTGTCACAATACAGCTTTGTCTTCGTTTACGACGATTTCTGTCCGGTTTTTACGACACACATGTAATCTTCGTCGCAAAAATCACTGGACCAGTATGAATCGTCGTAAAATAGAGTGTCTAGCGACGTTTTGGTTAATCGTCACCCCAGAGTCGTCGTAAAAGGCCAGATTTCTTGTAGTGACGGGGAAACGTCAAAATCTGGCGTCCTGAGCTGCGGAGATGGAGAAGGGTGGGGTTAGGAGTGTGCGCGAGTGCGTTGCGCAGCTCGGGAAGGGAGGGATTTGAGCGGGGCTCACCGGAGAGCACGAATCGTGCGACGGCGCGGCGATGGCTCGGGCAGCCGGACTCGAAGAAGAAAGGCTCGATTCGCGAGCTCACGGCAGCGGAGAGGGAATGGGAGCCATGGTGGACGTCGGAGGGGTGCTGGCAAGGCTCGCAGAGAGGCTGGCTCATCCGGAACTTGCTTGACGGTGCTGGCTCGAGCTCGGCTTCTCGACGGCAATGGCGGGGCTGGGGTTTAGGTGCTGGGAAGCTCGTGCGAGGCGGCTTCGAAGCGAGAATGGAGCGTGCGGACAGGGAGGGGTGGTTTATCCGCGCCTGTCCGAGCGGAGAGAGGCGAGGGCGGTGCGGCCGCGCCGTACAACGGCGTCCACGCGGCGCGCGACATCGGGGGAGAAAGACTTGTGAGGCTGACGGGTGGGCTCCACCGAAATCTTTCTTTTTCTCCGAAATATTCAAAAACTGAATTTCCCCAATCTTTGGCACATCATTTGAAGTAGCAAATGAACTCCAAAAATTGCAAAACTGGTACCGTTGGAAAGAACATGAAAAGTTCAACCAACTGGCCAACATGCACAGCTGAACTCCAAAAGGATCTGCAATGGGGGCTGGTCAAAGTTGGTTACTTTCTAAGCTTTGGGGATTTATTTGAGCAGCGTAACGAATTTCTTAAATCGCCAACAATTCTCCAAAATTCTGATATCTGATGGGATATCATCAGAATTTTTGGTTGGCCCAGGTGGTTACAGAAATTTCTGAGTTCTTTCACAAGCATTGGTTTGACATTTATTTGAACTATGGATTTCGAATTTGAATTTGATTTGGTTTTTTGAGTTTAGCTCAGTTTGGGCATTTGCAGGGGTTGCTTTACAGTTCACATCCACCACCTGACAAGCCGGCCGGGTGACGTTCGCTTTGTGGCGCGGTGCAGCTGCGCCGGACGGGGGAGCCACGCCGATCCGGCCACCGGGGCATGGTCGGAGACACGAGCAGGAGCTGGCTGGCTGCAAGCCTGCAGCTGCGCGCACGAGCGGGTGGAGCAGGTGAGCGACCAGTACGTGCAGTTACTACCACCCTGGACCGGTCGCATGTCTGAACGTCCGGTCCGGTCACCTCTCCGTGCCCCTTCTCTTTTTTCATCATTGATTGATGACGCACGGCCAGGGCCAGGTACATCCACGTATCGGCACGGTTGGGAAGAACAGAGCACCTGTCTTTCCGTGCTGGTGTTTGTACGTACATTTACCATGTGTATGTACGGATCACGATGTAAAAAAGAAAAGCTTACTATAACACTCCCAAATCCAAATAGTACTAGTAGGAGTACCTTTAACAGGGATAGAAATTTTATCAGGGCACGATGTAAAAAGAAAAGCTTACTATAACACTCCCAAATCCAAATAGTACTAGTAGGAGTACCTTTAACAGGGATAGAAATTTTATCAGGGCACGATGTAAAAAGAAAAGCTTACTATAACACTCCCAAATCCAAATAGTACTAGTAGGAGTACCTTTAACAGGGATAGAAATTTTATCAGGGCACGATGTAAAAAGAAAAGCTTACTATAACACTCCCAAATCCAAATAGTACGTAGGAGTACCTCACGTAACAGTGTCCAGAGATCACTCACAGTCCACAGCTATCACACCTGTCCACCACCGTCCAACAACGTGTCTACACCACGTCACCACGCGCAAACCGAATATGCATGTCCTCGGTCTGCAAACCCAAACTCTTTCATCTCCACCTTCCGATCAGAAACGCAGTAATTAACCATTCGCAAAAATAAAACGCAGTAATTAACAGCCTCAATATGTTCATGACCTCCTTTTCCCCACGTACGCGATGCGTAAACCTCATCTACTACCAACAAAGCCTAAATAAAAGCCTACTACTACTTCTTGGCGACATTTCGGCGACCAGATCCATCGGTCATCGGCGAGCTCTTACATCAAGCTGCCGGTAGAACTAGTACTCCGTACTAACCACATAGTACCAACAGTTGCCGGCAACAGTGAACCTATCCATAGATCATCAGCAAGGCAATGTCTTGGGCTGTTGGCCAACCACCACGACTCTGCCGTCCTCTCCATGCGAGCAAGCTTGCACACGGGTCCAAGCTTGAACAGTGAACACATTTCTTTTCTGCGAAATCAAACTGGATCAGTGAACAAACAGTGCAGCTAGATAGGGAGACCAGAACAACAACTGATCGAGGGAAGAAGCGAGCCAGCCCTACACGCACTCCGCACCCATGTGGCAGGGCCCTCTCCGGTGAGGAAAAAAGAAACCAAAGTGGTGAACAAAGCTGGGCTGCCATGACCATGAAAGAATCTAGGTTCCTCTCTTTCTTTTTTCTCGCCATAGACCGTAGCCATAGGCACAATCAGTCAGTGGCTCATGCGTCATGTCCCCATGTGCTTGGAGGAAGAGAGGCAAGGGCAGTGTGCGTGTAGACGAGGGAAGGAGCAGGGGAAGCTGCACGCGTCCGCAAAAATGGCTCTCGTGGTGCAGTATCGTACTGTGGATCAGTACCATATATACTGGAGTTCCGTCTATTAATCTTTGTTAAATTATTGTGAGCACAAAGAATATGTGCGTTCCAGTTTAAATTTCCAACAATAAACATTGCAGAGCTTTACTGCTGCAGGTGTATACGAATATATTCAATTTTGACATCACTGTGACGACTGCGTACAGTCGTACGGTGGGGCAAATGATTGCAAAGATCTCCACGAAGCTAGCCGATGTAAAGCCAGAAATGACGCTAGCTTCTTCACAAGCCAAGAAAGCAGAGGGAAGAGAAGATCGCATGCATTCATGCATGCGCGCGCGCCTTTCGCGCCATTGCCTGTCCATAAGCGTCCACTCGCATCATCATCCATCCATCACAGCGGTACAGCAAGACCCCAGCTCAACGCAAAGCGCAATGAATCAGCCTACACGATGACAAATAGTAGTAGCTTAGAGATAACTCACATCAGCAGAATGACCGGCTCCGGCCGCTTCAGAGTACAGCCAAGAAAGCAGGGAAGACCGCATGCATGCATGCATGCGCGCGCGCCTTTCGCGCCATTGCCTGTCCATAAGCGTCCACTCGCATCATCATCCATCCATCACAGCGGTACAGCAAGACCCCAGCTCAACGCAAAGCGCAATGAATCAGCCTACACGATGACAAATAGTAGTAGCTTAGAGATAACTCACATCAGCAGAATGACCGGCTCCGGCCGCTTCAGAGTAGAGTAGTCCAAATGATACGAGGAACGACGCGTACCAAATGGTCAATATAGGCACGTATGAGTACATGGACCATTGCACATGCGTGGTTTATGGATACGTATGCACATATCAATCTACTACTATATATCTTTACATATATATGTATATAGTGGACAGATCATATGCCCCTCGGCGCCGCATGCCACGCGACATGCGGCTGTAAAGCGACTCATCACCTACTCAACCGCCATGAACCAACGTGCTAGAGAGTGGCGGGGGGTTCCCTAAACTAGCTAGACGTGTAGGCTGTTAAGTAGTACTAACACCCTACTTGAGGCCGGACTACCTGATGTGGGCAAGAGGTTCACAGAAAATAAGGTGATCCATCTCTTCAGCGCGTCAGCGGATGTAAGGTGCGAGCAAAGCTAGACAAAGAGCGTCGTTACCGTTTAGTCATTGCTGCGCGGCTGGATTTGGAGATACTGTCGTGATGGAACTTTGCATTGGAACGGAGGAAGATCCAATGGTTGAACCGTTCTTCTAGGTAGGCAGCATCTATGTAGGAGTATGGCAACTAGGTTGGAAGGAACCACCAGGCCTAAAATTTGCGAGCAATCGATCCAGCAATATATGTGGATGATATGGTCGATACTTTTTTTTTGAAGGCAATACGCCTCGGAGGGGCTTCATTCATATGCATGAAAAGTGAAAACATGAAGTCTTTTATAGGGCAGCATTCGAAATGACAAAAATTTGAGCAACGAAAAGAAGAGTTGCTCCTATTTTAAGACAGGGCAGTTCTGGCTACAGCATCAGCTATGTAATTTTCTTCTCTAGAAATGTGTTGGAAGATGAAATTCATGTTTTCTAAATTATATACTCCAATCAGGAGTTTCTCCTTGAGACTCCTTCGAGAAACATATCAAGCTAGGCTCCGCTATAGGAGAGGATCTCACCTTCTTTTGAACTTGCGTCATGTTTAAGATTTATATATGGAGCTAGAACCAAGCTTAAGGATTCAAGATGAAGATATAAGCTTAAGGACCGATTCATGATATGGCCGACTTTTGTACACTCGGATACACATAAATCTGAGCAAATTCATAAGAGAGAAGCCAATCGATGTGTGTAGGGATTGCAAAACCGGTGCAAACCCGACCGGAAAACGAAAAAAACTGAAAAAATTGGTCCGGTCCGGTTAGCAAAACAGGACGGTTTGCTCAAACCGACACTATACTGTAGCAAAGTCGAAAACCAGTCGGTTTCACCGAATTACCAATCTGGTTTTCTCGGTTTCTGTTTTTCCTGTTTTTTTTTTGGTTTTGCAAACCCTTTGGTAAGGCCGCATACAGTACTTGTTTCCAGCATCACTGGCATCGTAGCAAGTGGTTCATTTCTTCCTTCTCCTAAAATGAACTAGGAGAGCCATGGGCACTTCTTACAAGTCATGCTAGAGAGTGGCGGTGCTTTCCCTAAACTAGCTAGACGTGTAGGCTGTTAAGTAGTACTAACACCCTACTTGAGGCCGGACTACCTGATGTGGGCAAGAGGTTCACAGAAAATAAGGTGATCCATCTCTTCAGCGCGTCAGCGGATGTAAGGTGCGAGCAAAGCTAGACAAAGAGCGTCGTTACCGTTTAGTCATTGCTGCGCGGCTGGATTTGGAGATACTGTCGTGATGGAACTTTGCATTGGAACGGAGGAAGATCCAATGGTTGAACCGTTCTTCTAGGTAGGCAGCATCTATGTAGGAGTATGGCAACTAGGTTGGAAGGAACCACCAGGCCTAAAATTTGCGAGCAATCGATCCAGCAATATATGTGGATGATATGGTCGATACTTTTTTTTTGAAGGCAATACGCCTCGGAGGGGCTTCATTCATATGCATGAAAAGTGAAAACATGAAGTCTTTTATAGGGCAGCATTCGAAATGACAAAAATTTGAGCAACGAAAAGAAGAGTTGCTCCTATTTTAAGACAGGGCAGTTCTGGCTACAGCATCAGCTATGTAATTTTCTTCTCTAGAAATGTGTTGGAAGATGAAATTCATGTTTTCTAAATTATATACTCCAATCAGGAGTTTCTCCTTGAGACTCCTTCGAGAAACATATCAAGCTAGGCTCCGCTATAGGAGAGGATCTCACCTTCTTTTGAACTTGCGTCATGTTTAAGATTTATATATGGAGCTAGAACCAAGCTTAAGGATTCAAGATGAAGATATAAGCTTAAGGACCGATTCATGATATGGCCGACTTTTGTACACTCGGATACACATAAATCTGAGCAAATTCATAAGAGAGAAGCCAATCGATGTGTGTAGGGATTGCAAAACCGGTGCAAACCCGACCGGAAAACGAAAAAAACTGAAAAAATTGGTCCGGTCCGGTTAGCAAAACAGGACGGTTTGCTCAAACCGACACTATACTGTAGCAAAGTCGAAAACCAGTCGGTTTCACCGAATTACCAATCTGGTTTTCTCGGTTTCTGTTTTTCCTGTTTTTTTTTTGGTTTTGCAAACCCTTTGGTAAGGCCGCATACAGTACTTGTTTCCAGCATCACTGGCATCGTAGCAAGTGGTTCATTTCTTCCTTCTCCTAAAATGAACTAGGAGAGCCATGGGCACTTCTTACAAGTCATACTGTACTAGCAAGAAGCCAAAGCTCTGGAGAAGCTATTTTCTCCGTTGATCTTACCTTTGGAAACGAGGTTTCCATGCCCCTATATATGTACAGTGTCAAGTTTGTTTTAGATCGAGTTCGTGTTGGACGGAGCCGCCACGTACATACGCCAAATTGAAGTCGATCAAGCGCAATTCCAGCATTCACCGGCCGTAGCTGTTCCACTTTCACATGAAACGTTCAACGACGAGAACGCGCGCGTAGTGGCGTGCCCTCCCTTCACTCCTGGTCAAGCCGGTCGTGTCCGGCGGCGGGTCCGGCCGGGCAGGCAGGTGCCGGACACAATCACCAGCAGTCACGTTGTTGCGCTGTGTACACACGCATGCCTACACATTGCCCTGTTCCCCTGAACAGTAAGCCAGTGTCATCGAAGTCCCTCCCTCTCTCCCCACAGTGACGCCCGCGCACGGGGCCGTGCCTCGACCTGTAGTCCTATACATAACCCTCTCTCTCTCTCTCTCTCCTTCTCCTTCCCAAAACACATCTCTCTCTCTCTCTCTCTCTCTCTCTCTCTCTCTCTCTGAAAGCGTGTGTGCTTGCCTGTGCGCCCTGTGACTGGCTCTGACTCCGGCTACTATACTACCTGGCGCGCCCGTCGCACGCACTCCCTCGCGCTAGCTGCTTCTTGGAGCGTTGCGGACCACCAGCAGATCGTCTGCTTGCTTCCAATTTGCTTGGCGCCATTGCCGGCCAGCAACCGAGCTGCGTTCCCGGCTTCAAAGGCCGCCGCGCTCGCGCCGTGGGGCAGTGCTAGCTCGCCGTTCTGCTAGCTCGGCCGCTGAAGCTCGGCACGCCCGCACCTCTTCTTCCGCGGCGATGGTGGGCATCGTGGGCTGCCGCCGGGGGCGGGCCGGCAGCACCCGGCGCCGCCTCGCCGCCGCCCTCCTCGCCGCCGTCCTCTTCGCCGCGGCCATGGGTAAGTAAAGCGCACGCACGCCAAAGCTTACCCTGTTCTGCTCTTCTCTTTGTTACAAGATCTTCTTTTGATGCAAGCGACTCGTAGGCTTTCGAGTAAAATCTTCGGTTTATTCGCCGCTTCTCTTTTCCACCTTGCTTTTTACGGTTTTTCTTTCACCGTGATGGCTTCTCGATCTTGGTTAAAGAGGGAGTGCTTAATATGGTTTCTCCAGGTTTACTAGCTCGACCGTGGCATGTTCTACTTTCCGCTAGCATTAGCTTGGTGCTCTCTTTCCATGCGCCCCCTGCATTTTCTCTCTCAAGGCAGGAACCTGGTTAAATATATATGTGATGTTCTGTGCGCTGCAATTAGCATGCATGCAGTCCCGAGGTGTAGGTTCCCCTCAATTAGCACGCATGCAGTCCCGAGGTGTATCTCTCACAAGCTCACTTCAGTAACCCTTCTGGTTTCACCTTATACTACCACGCTAATTTTGGATGAGTAGAAATGAGCAGTATATAGAGCCACATAATTGTTGTCAAAAATTCCTCCAAAGAAACTGAATTTGTGAGAAAATTGTTTCGCTGAAATTGTTTCTGTTCTCCACTCTGGATGCAAAGCCTGGCCTTCTAGTTTCATTTTTCTTGCCGAAATGCAATCTCTTGTGTAAACTTTTTCTCATTAGCTTGCAAGGTTCGTTCTCCAATCATGTGCATTATCAATCCATTTTGGAAAAGAAAAAGGTCTTGTCAAACACAACCTGTCTCTCTCCATGCTTCTTTTCGGTGAAAGGACTCGGCAACAATTTAAAATGTTTTTCTCCTTCTTTTGCTTATTAAATTCACTTTGAACTTGACTAACACCCCATTTTGACGAGGTAACACATGTAGATGTTCCCTTAAAAATAACACATCTCTCTCTCTCCCTCTCTCTCGTATTCACTCCCATTCATCTGGTCTTCACCAACCCAGCAAGGCTTTCTCCTGCAGTCCTGGTGCCCCCACCCTGGCGCGCCCAGTGCAGTCTGGTCCAGAAAAGCACACACGATCTGATTGAATTCAATTCATTGCTCACTCACACGCACACGTACACGACACCCACTTTAGTGTGCCAGAGAATCTCCGGTCCATGGCTGGCGATGGCAATACGTGCGTATAGTACGTGACAATCGGACGCAAATAATACTTCTCCACTAGTACCACATTTTGGTCTCACTCCCTTGACGTGTAGGACACCAACCATATGCTCCCTATAGCAACAGCGTATTAGACCCTAACCACACACGTCTAGCTCCTAGTAGCAATCTTATCAATCGCTACATGATGTATCATGTGCTTGTACAATCTCACTAGCTATGGCTAAATAGCACTCCATATGTTACTCAAATCATTCCGATACTCTAGCACACGAAACATACTCAAATTTTTTAACATACTTTTGTACCTTGTATCATGTTCTAATCATGCATTTTGATGTGGTTAATTATTCTACTCTAGTTGTCACAACGGGGAGACCAATCCGTCTGCCAGCGGCGGCGCTCGCAAGGAGGAGAATAGACTCGTCGACGCCGGTGGCCACGACCTCGTGGACAGACGATGGGGGGGGGGGGGGGCG
>LAPY01001165.1:65155-79561 GCA_000970635.1 Eragrostis tef
GCCCTTTTCCGGCGGTAGGGAAAGAGGCGGAAAAAACGGATGATGTGATCGCAATACGCGAGCACGGCAGGAACCGGCTGTGATCGTTTTTCGTGCCGCCGAGATCACCAGAAAGACAACGGTTAGTGGATCATCAAAGAAGAAGCTGTTGTGTCCAATCAAGAAGATGAACAAGACTGCCATGCATGCACGATCAACCTGTGGGATTATCATGCTGGTTACGCTTGCCAAACCTCCAGTGAAACGAGTTCAACGAATGTTTTAGTTGTTCGAGTTCACCCGCCATCGCAATGGAGTCCATGGTAATTGCTGCTTCCGTGCCGTCGCACATGGAGTCTGCGTCCGCCGCAAATGACTAGGAGATGGCGATGTGCAACTGGATTCAGCCGGGAGTCTAAAAACGTTTAGATGGAAAATTAGTGGACCCAAGCCACGTTGGAGCCATGACTAGGATATGGTCTAGTCAGCGCGTAGCAATTACGCAAACAGTGCGTAACTCTAGCATTACTCGTGGGTGAGTGGGTGGGGGTGGTTTTATTCTTGTGGCAGAGGTGGGTCCCGTCTAGGTGCTCTGCTCGGAGAGGTTGAGGAACGAAACAGAGGAGGGAGGCATAGCCTCTCCTGCTACTGCTCTCTATATTTGCCCATCGATCATTGGACGCTCGATCCACCATCCTGATCCCTTGCACCGCATCGATCACGATCCCCTCGTAAACATTCGACTGGTACTACGTGGCACGATGCTGAGCGTCACCAAGGACTGCGGCAGAAACAAGCTCTCCGGCGCGGCGGAGCAACCCGGCGTGCGGCGGCTCCGGCACCGGCTCCTCCTCTCCTTCCTCCGGCTCCAGGGCCTCGAGGGTACCTTCGGATCGTACGTGCACGATCTTCCTCCGTCGCCCTCTCCATGCTTGCTACTACTATTAGTATTTACTAAAGCTCTGCCGGTGCTGGCGGCCCTGCCCCCCTGCAGGCTGGTCCAGGAGACGACGGACGCCGCCTTCCTCAACGTGGCGCACTTGCAGCGGTTGGTGGAGCAGGGCCGGTGGCGCGACGCCATCGGCCACCTCTCCGGCTTCCTGCCGCCCGACCTTGACGGCCCGATGAGCGTGGAGGCCCAGGTCCTGCACCGCTTCCTCGCGGTGCACAAGTATTTGGACGAAGCCGGCCACGACGGCGGGGACTTCGCCGCCTTCGCCTTCGCCAATCGCCGCAGCTGTGGCTTCAAGAGTCTCAGCCATGGCGACGTCCGGCTCCGGTACATGATGTTCGTCGCTCTCCATGCGAAGCATCAGCGCAGGTGGGGATGACATCTCGATCATGCCGTACGTTTGATTTCTCCTAGTATCAATTTTGTACGTTTGCAATCTTGTCCTAATGAATACAAGCAAATCCATATGGTTTCTCATCTCCATTCGTGCTATTGCAATCTGACTGTTGCTTTAGGAGCCCCGATCAAACTATCTTTGCAAATCTAACTGATATATTGTATAAACCAATGAGTAACGAATCCTTTAATAGTGGCCCCCTTGGACTGGGATCTCGTGAGGCACAAGGCGTCTCGCATTGTCTATGACTTGGTTCACAAGACCCCGGAGCTGAAAAGCGTGGTGCAGCTACCGGCCGGTCCAATTAAGCCGCACACTGTGCTCCCCATCCGCTTGATCAGGTAAAATGAACTGAAGTTACTGAACGAATTCTTTTTAAAAAAAAAAACTCCCCGCTGTCACTCCGGTTGATTTTCTTGTGACCTGTCGTTGGCAGCTCCCGCCGGAGTCATTATCACCAGAAGAAGCAATTCTACCGGCCAAGCCCATCGGCACTTGCCAACTGCTATCTTATATTTACTAATTGAAGACTTCTTTTGGAGCTCTCACGTTAATCGGATGAAAATCCTCTAAATTCTCACAAAAAAGCAAAACATCCGATCATTAATTTGGATGCATAACAAATTGTAGCCTTTAGATCCAAGGGACTTTGTAATTAGCAATCGTACGTTGTATGGAGACAAATAGATAGGAATCCTAAAGGTTAGCGTATGGAATATGAAAAGGAATTTCCTAGGATGGCACACGCGAGAATCGGCAAGCGGAGAACTAATCTACAACAGGTGTCGCCGCCGCCTGCTGCCGCATCTGCCGGCAGCCCGTAGGTTGTGATCGGCATCTTCGCACGTTGACGACCTGCCGAATGGTTGGACGGAGGTTCCGGTCAAGGTGAGGGCACCATAGCCCGACGAGCATCGTGTACGCCACCTCCCTGGTGTGGAACTCGCCGTCCAGTCGGGCGTCAGCAGTGTCCAGGATGCTCCCACCGTCGTACGACTCCCATACCCTCTGAACCAGGCGCCGCTGGCCGTAGGAAATCTCGAGCGATCTTGAGGACGACGACGCGATGAAGCTGTACACTTGGGACTCACGGTGACCACGCACTCCGGGTCCATGTACCCCATCGTGCCGGCGACGCCCGTACGTGGTGTGCGACCGCCGGCCGTCGTCGACATCCTGGCCAGTCCGACATACTGGTGCACGACGCGCTCCTGCTTGCTGTACTGGTGTGCGTCGAGGCCGCCGTTTGGCATCAGCTAGACGTGGCGGCTCTCCAGGACGACCACACCTACGGCCTCATGGCGATCAGATCTTCCACGGCTTTCTGGCATATGGAGGGGGTTCGAACCACTGGTGAATATCCACGGCTATGATGTGTCTTTCCAAGGGGGTCATAGCCTGGCTCAAACAGACTTGCCGGCAAGCAGCCTGGGTGGAATGTTGCACCAGGGTGATCGATTAACACGTGCCTGGGTGGCTATGACTGAACTCGACGCCTTCTCAACAGCTAGCCATCGAAGGAGATTCAGGAGGACATCAACAAGCTTTTAAGCATTATTACGCTGCCATTAGGTAATTTCATTTTAGGCCTTATCTTTGGTCATTTGATTTTAGGAGTATTTTCTACGTAGGTTAACAGCATTTTCTTTCCATCCAGTACGTGGCCTTTGCATGGCGAATAGAGGATTGCTCGCTGAAGAAGTGAGTTCAATGTATACATTCTCTCTTGATCACGCCCTTACTTGCTGCATTTTAGTATTCGATTAGAAGTGTAACATAATGTAAGGGTTAGATGCTTTGATCCATTAATCTCCTGAAATTAGAAGCAAACTACACAAGGTGGCAAGGAGTAGCGAATCCACGCGAGAGGAGGCCGGTGGGGGTCAGCAACACTACAGGCTATGGTTAACACCAGGAAACACGGTGATTTCTCATTAATTTTTCAAGAATTGTCTGTGTCAGCTGACCCCCCCAAAAGGGGCAGCTCTGATCTTAGAATACAGCAAAAAATTGCAGGAATTTTGAGTCTAATCCATTCTTTGGTATCAGCATGACCTTCGTGACAAGATTAGGATTCTGAAGCAGACGTAGAAGCCGGACTCCATACGGGTAAGAGATAACACCTCACGTAGTCACGTACCATTACTTCTTTTGCACTACCTGACTCACGTGCATGTGATGTGTGTTCAATTCTTGCTATCCAAACAATCAGCCCAGTGCCCTTCTCTATCATGGATATAGTCTACATGCATGTTGGGTAGCATTTTTTTTTGCGAGTAGAGTAGCAACTTAAAATGTCCACAAACGAATGTGTCGACAATCAATTTCAGAAGCCGAGAAGAACGGACATGCTACCAGTTACACTTGCAACTGATTTTGTTAGTGGAACGTAGGTCCACAAACATTTTCGGGACAAAAAATGTTATACAGATATCGTATTGAATTGAATATATATGATCACTTTGCTTAGATATCTAGGCTATTGTTAAATAGTCACTAAAAATACTTGATCTGTGACAACGATCCATAGATATGGCTGTTAAAATATAACAAAAACTAGGCATGTCCATCCGCATTATAGTATCTAAAAACATGATGTGCCAGAAGAAAAAGAAAGATCAAGTGGAGACAGAAGAGAAACTACAAAGAAGGGTCCTAGATTTTTTTTAATCTAAGATAGGTTAAATATAGGCTAAATTGTAAATAATAACACTGCCATGTTGTGAAATGTGTGAAACGCAATTAACATATTTTTTTATGCTTTAGATAATTAGCCCTGGATATAAATATACTTTTTCACAAACTTTTGCTCTTCGTTTGTCTGCTTCTAAAATTATAGCTAGCCCGTGCAGACGCACGGATTGATAGGCTAGTATTCGGAAAAGGAGGTAGTCTACAATGCTTCCACTTCTTCTTTTCTTACCCTTTACTACTGCATTCACACGAACATGTTCCTTTTTATCAGCTCGCTTTCGTCAAGCCGCTCTCAAGAACCACGTCATGGTATGTATGAATATCCTTCTCCTTGCTAAGATCATAATCTTATATGAGGGACAGTAAATCCAAGACATTCTTTTTCAACGGCAGAACTGATATCCAAGGCATTCAGCTGGACGGCAGATCTTATTGGTAACTGCCAATATTTACTACTCTAATAATTCAGTCTTGACTTCTTGTTGGTTCTTGTGTTGGTCGCTTGAACGTGCAAGTTATAAAATTCCATGGCTAAAGCAGATATGATATATCTCTACTATTACTTCCTTTGGGATTAGATTTTCACTGCCTAAACTGATCTGATATAGTTACACTCTGTTGAATTAAATAATGCGTGCTTTTGTAGTAAAATATTCAGTATCTTGTGTGGCACACGAACTTGTGCACCAACTAATGAACTCATTTGGCCTTCAGATGAAAGTTTGAAAGCTGGTGAGCAAATGGAGCACCATCAGGAGCATCCCCTACAGACAGATACTAGAAAGGAAGGTAAGTCCTTGGGGGATGTATGCCGTGCACATTAACAATAGTAATATTTCGTCAGTTTTGATGGTACGTGCCACTTGTGATGTTTCAGGCACTGCTACATGAGTGCAGCTACTTTCTAAAAGTTTGGTCTGCCCCTATTTGCTCTTAATTTAACTCTTTAAACATAACTTCTTGCGTATTGGCTAATGATCAGCCATAAGAATGCATACATAGGCATCTCTTTTTGAAAAAACGTAAATTATATGTATATATTTTGCCAAAATAAAGGTACAACCAGCGTTCCAGTTCTGATAAAATAGAATCACCACACCCTTGGCTCAGCTTCACCTTCGGTCCAGGGTCCACCAGAAATACAAAAATAGGGTCATATACGACCAATGTTGTGGCCGTGTTCTCTGTAATATTTCGATATTCTTAGTGTGGCCGTTTCATCTGGTTCCTGTGGTACCTTTTTTTTAGTAATTATCTTTATTAGATTTATGGTTCTTGATAACATCTGTACTTATGCATGTATTCTTCTGTTGGTTGCTTTTCATTTCTACTGATTTATGTGCATGATGTTCTAATTTTGGTAATAAAAGTCACTTCTGGCTTTAAAATATTTTCTTTCCACTGAACTATCTGGCTATCTGCTGCCGTATCTAACGGGTAAAATTTGTTGCAGGAGCTTCTTCTGCTCCAGCCTCACATGCTACGTTTGGTACCTTGACTGACCCTGCTAGGTACCATGGGATGCCAGCAGTGGCAAATGCAGGTAAATTGGAAACCTTGTGCTGATAACACCTCTTGCTCCAGTCTTAAGTATGTTTGGTATCTGGTAACCCCCTGCTAAATAGACTTTGATGTCATCAGTGACAAATGTAGGTGAATCAACAATACATATACCATCCTCGAGGAATATGTTTGCTGCTCCTGTTTCGCAAACTGTAGTTAGTAGCTTAACATGCTCTGGGACTTCAATGATGGCAAATGCAGGTAAATTATTTGTGCAGCCTCATTTCATACCATAACAAGCTGGCATTGTAGTAGTTAGAAATGCAAAACACACTACGGATGCAGTATTTGACCTGCCACCGTCTTCTCCAGCTCCAACTTTCCATTGTTGTTCTCTTGTTCTATATATGAATACATATTTGGACAGGAACAAGCTTTATTATAAGTTGTTTTTTTATATTACTGTCCTATGCTTAATACATCAACCATTCTTTATAGTTAAGGAACCCAGTTTAACTCAGTATGTTGGATGTGTGGGTGTAGCCCCCAACACCCAGCTGCTCTCTGATAGACGTTAACGCGTATTTATAAAACCCGATCTATTGAGAAAAATCTTTCTTCTGCACACAATGACCAATGAACTGATTCTTCCTTAGGGAACGGAAAATACAATAGCGAGTGCACTATAAACTTGACAATACTCGATCAAATTCAATGTTTACACATCCAAATTCATTTGTTACTTGTTTCACGCTTGCTTACGTCCAGAATAGTTTTAAAACTGTATTTTCACCATGGAGCAGTTAACCAACCATATACCTGATGGTAGATATCGCAAATAAGCTCATTCTTTATGTTACACATTGCCTTGGTCCCCTGCACATGCTCATTTTTTTTCACAAGTTCTTCTAGAACTGCCAAATGTATAATTGTTTTCAGATGCTCCTAACTTGGATATTGAAGTGCTAAAGGGTATGAAACTTCATGTTTGAATTTTAATTTATGGGGCATTATGAGTTGATATATAATACAGTACAGTACTTACTAATAAGGTGGGGTTTTTTTAACAAATTGTAATGTTGGTCAGGCATAACCAAGCTTTCAAGTCAAGAAGGCTGTAATACAGACAGTACCCACCAGGGCTTCAATCTAATGGAGAACCATCCAAAGAGGCAATGGACAACTGGATCTTTGCTGTAGCTGGTCTGGTACACCGCGTTCTTGCTTTACTAGCTTGTCTATGCTTAGTATTTGTTTGTTTTCTACATTGCCAGAGACAGAATAACAGTTTGATGAGTATGCATGCTATCATTCTTAGAAGATGGTAATGCGATAATTTATTTAATTAACAACAGTAAATATATGTTGTCAAGTAAAAAAGTTTAGTTTTATCCATATCTTTGTTGGTTGAGTGGGGTTATCCAAGGTTAAATCATAGGCTACTTTTCTTGGTGCGCAGCATGCTCCATATATATGTGTATTTAGCATAGATGATTAGAGTAAGCTGTACTGTTTCGCTCCATATGCCAAATTTTCTGTTCGAGAGGAATGTGAAAGTTTCTTCTTTGTCGATGCTCTTCTCGGAACATCATGCTTCTGACAGATGTCTTGCATAATAGCTTGTCTATATAACTTTGAAACAGTAATATTATATATTTTTCAGAACCTGGTAGGGCACCTCACAAGTTGGTCAAGCATTCTGGTATTGTTCCCGCGTTTGATTGACTTTATGTTGCAACATTAGGGCATGGATTTAAATGTATATAGAAGCTCCATTATTTTTCAATGACGTTTGTTAGACCTAATTTGATCTAAGAAATGCCATCACAAGAAAGAACCGAGGAATATTCTACTGCCAGTAATCCTTTCTTGCTCGATATTGACTACAAAATACTTGTTGAATTGCAGAGTACGTGCAGACGCTGGAGACTGGAACTTGAGCTGGGGAGATTATTGCAGCTTGAACGTTGAGCACCTTGTCTAGTCCGAAAGTAGCACCGGTAGTATTATGAAAGCCCACGAAATTGAGGTCTAGTTGTGTGGTCATCATGTAAAATGTGTTTAGTCTCCTACGCAAAAAAAGAAAAAAAAAAGAAAAAAAAAAAGAGTGTTCAGTCTATTAGAAAGTATATACGGTTTCGTAAGAAAGTTGTGGATAAGTTAGTAGCGTTGCGAAACAGGAGAAGAACGGATTTGTTATATCCACTTTCTGTTTTCTATATTGTGCGTAGTACTTTATTTCTGCAAAGTGACGTTGTCAAATTTTGTTTCGGAAATTAGCTGTGCATCGCTGGCTATCATATATATATATATACAGGGACCTAATCCATTCGATACATGATTTCCTTCCGTGTTAGTCACTCCAGAATTTGCTTAATTTGTCTTTGTCATATCTTTGGTACGTAACGCCCATTACGATCTTGAAAGATATCCTAGACTATCGATGTATCGATTATTCGAGCAAAAAGCGTTAATGACACCACGCAAAATTAGCACACTCAACAGCTCCCCGTATCTTCCGTAGCGCTAATTAAGCTCGGCGTTGTTGCATCGTCACATCGCAAATCTGAAAGCCGTGCAAATCTGAAAGCCGTGTGGATCATGTTCATGTCCTCATCTGCGGCCAGATTAGAATCAAAGGCCTGCATAAGTTGGTGAGAGGGGAGGAGTATCGGAGGAAGCTGCCGTGTGAACGGGGGATCGAGAGCCGTTCCAGCAAAAAGGAGATGATGGATGATGATGACACGAAAGAAAAGGAGGCAACAACGGATGGAGCTCGCCCTCCTCCCATACCCTCCTTCCGTTTAGGGAAAGTTCCGCACCTTCCGTGGCTCAGAAATATCCAGAACAATACTGTGCAAGTGCTCAGAAATTGATGTCTAGCTCTAGTAATGATTAATGAAGGAGTGGAGATCGTAAGAAGGCCGGCACTTGTTTTCTTCGTTCATCACGCGGCGTCCAAACCGGAATGCAGCACATGGCTGGGTCCCTAGTACTAGTAGTAGTCGAGCGCGTTGGACCAGGCTGCTTGAAACAGAGTGTGGTGTCACTGTGACCTGCAGATTCAAGGTGGATTAGAGTGTACTATAGTATCATAAATCACTGTGAGTCTGTGACGCGCTTGAAACATCATGCTTCGACTGCAGGACAATCTTCTAGTGATGATGCTAGACTTGTCAGGATTAATATGTACAGCGCGCAAGTCATCTTCAGAGAAGCAGCGCAGTAGGTCGAAGCTCGATCGATGACGACGCGACTGTTGTTTTTGTGCCTTCGCTCTAATAATTTGTCCCAAGCCGGCCGCCGGAGATCACTTCGCAGTCCGCACATGGCTAGCCAGCCACCTAACAAACCTGCTGCGTGCGCCATTCGCAAAAGAAGAAGTTGTTGGACGCTTGTAACCCATGATTAGTTAACCATGACGCGCTGGAGGAAGAAAATATGCGTGCTCTGTCGTTTTCGTGCCTTCGTTTTTAGCGTTTTAACTTGTCCCAAGCCGGAGATTACTTGCCCCAAGCTCACAAACCTTCCCGTCCCGGTTGATTTGGTTGTTGTTAGCAAAAGAAGAAGTTGACGGGTGCTTGTAACCAACCCATGGATAATTCACCCTGACCCTGACGCGCCGGAGGAGGAGGAGAAAATAGGCAGGGAGCGGAGCGAGCACGCCGAGCAGCAGCAAAGGCGAGCGCAAAAAGCAGGCAAGCGGACACACCGAGAGCGACGCGCCCTCACCTGCTCGGTGGGCCCCCACTTCCGTTCCCAGCTCCGGCGCGGCGTCCCGGTCCCGGTGTGGCAGCAGTTGTTTGGCTTGTGCGACCATTGCTCACTCGACTCGACGCGTCTGTTCCTGACGCGTGGACGCGGGGGCCCACCACGCCCGACGCGGCGCGCCAAGCCACTGACGCATCCGCGAATCCAGTTTCCCGGCGGAAACCTGCGCGGAGCTTTGCTGACACGTGGGACCCGTATACCCGGCCCCGCACGTCGGTGACAGGGGACAAGATTCGAGCAGACACGTACACTACTTTTGCGGCTAAAACTCTCCTCACAATTCGAGTAGTACGAAGCAGGTTCCGCCGGTAATACTTTCTCACCCGCTCTCCAAACATTTGCAGTTGGCATGGCATCACCGGTGTTTTGCCACACAAATTCGCAGTTGACTGGTGGTTTTGTGCCGCCACCGCGAACAAACGAAGGAACCGTGCATGCAAGTCGAGGCGAATTGAACGGGAAGAGGAGAGCGAACTGATCGGAACGTTCGAGGGAAAAGAGGAGGAGAAGAAGAAAAGAAGCAGCCGAATCGCCGGCCACTACCGCGTCGCCTCCGTGTGATGTGATCTGCCGCGTGGGCTCCCACTTCACTTCCCTTTCCTTCACGGCCACAGATTCCTCATTCGTAAAAAAAAAAAAAAGATTCCTCATTCGATCGTACGAACCTGATGCGTGGTCCCCTTCCTCGCACGGTGTCCGTCACTGCACACTGCGTACCCGTCACTCTCGCTTAGACACTGACAACAGACCCAGGTCAACAAGCCGGCCCCACTGGTCATCCGCCTGGACCACGACCGCGCCCGACCCGACGCTTCGGTGATTCGTGACTTGGCGAGTGACCCGACTCCACCATTGCTGGTTCGACACGCGCCGGCGCCCGGGCCCTCCCCGACCGTGGAACGCACCGAGCCGGTTTGCCAGGTTGCTGCGCTGCGTCTCACAGACACGAGCGTCCCACCGTGCGGGCCCACACGTCGGTGAGACAACGCGCGGCGTTATAACTCCGGATCGGATCGCCTGCCTTTCCCCATCCCCTTCAGCCCTTCACCAACGCCCGCTCGCGCAGATCACCCCAGTCCACCACTCTCGCGAAAACCGCAGCGGCGCAAACCCTAGCGCGGCCGGCCTGCCGCAATGTCGAAGGTCCAGCCGCTGGCGTCGCCGTCGGCGCCGCCGCGGACGCCGCCACCGCAGCCGCGGGGGAGAAGGCGGCGACGAAGGCCGGCGACGAGATCCCCGCCTCCGCCGCCGCGGCGGAGAAGCCGGCGACGAAGAAGGTGGCGGAGGAGGAGGACCCGCGCCTGCGCTGGGCGTTCGTGCGCAAGGTGTACGTCATCCTCGCCCTCCAGTTCGCGGCCACCGCGGCCATCGCCGCCGCCGCCTGCCTCGTCCACTCCGTCCCGCGCTTCTTCGAGCACGGCCGCCCCGCCATCGTCTGGCCCGTCTACATCGCCATACTCATCTCCCCGCTCGTCGGTGAGCACCATTCTTCCTCCCCCTTCCTCCACTCCTCAGGGTTTGGTGTTCCGATCACACCTTCTCCACTCCGTTACGATGGGGGAAAGTCAAGTGGCGACGCTGTTCTAATTCGGGCGCCGTTAATTTTTTCAATTTTTTTGCAGCCATGTGGCCCATGCTCAAGTACCGCGAGCGGCACCCGGTGAACCTCGTCCTGCTCGGCGTCTTCACCCTCTGCTGCAGCCTCAGCATCGCCGTCGCCGCCTCCACCACCGTTGGTATGAGCACCCGATTCCGCCTCGTCTCCCATCTTTTGCGCTCTTTTGTTCTGATGTGATGCGATGCGATGCAATTTGTTTGGACATGGTGCTGTTTGTACTAGGAGCACTAGTTTGTAGGGTGGATTGCCATTTGCCACTTGGTGGGGTGCGTGATCTGCACTTTTTGAAGGAGTGTCGGTGGAGTAGATTGTTGAACAGAGCAGATTTTGGGCTCTTAGATGGTTGGCTTAGAGAGAAGCAGAGTCTTTTTATATTGGCTTGACTGGATTACTGTATGAGGAGGAGGACCATTAGGATCAGAGTCTTTTTATATTGGCCCCAACTGGATTACTGTATGGTGAGGAGGACCATAAGGATATAGTAGGACCGCTTCCTGTCACCTGGGATAATATGATATTCATTTGAAGCCACGGAACAAGTGGTAACTTACTTTGTGGCCTATCAAATTGGTTATAGATTTTGGATTTTCTGGATTTTTTAGGACCATGGGTAGAACTTGCCCCAATTTTTAATTGCTGGCAGTGGTGGGGAGTTGGGGGTGGGCTTGGGGTCGACTTTCTTTAACTGAATCTTGTACAATATATTTGTAATGTTCTTTCATAGCACAATTTTGTTTTATTATTATGCAGATAGTTGTTCTCTTCTTGCATAGCACACTTTTGTTTGCTTATTATGTGGATAGTTCTCTATTTCATTATTAGTGCCCAAATGGGCAACTCCTGCATGGTTTGCCATTTCATTGGTTAATTTCTTTCACTTTGTACTGCTCTCAGAAAGAGCTATAGAGTCATGGGACTTGTTATGTGTTGAGTCCAATAACTTCGAGTTTCATTTTCTGGTGGTTGTACGAGGATGAGTTGTAAAAATTTGCCATCACAATTCGGTTTTTCCAATTGATGTGCAATCTACAGTTTAAATTTTTGATATACTGCACTATTGCTTGTCGGTCTGTGCACTATTGGTTAAGATTCATGAATAAGATGTTAATTTACATTTCAAAGATCAGCAAGTATCTTTTACATGATCGGTGCCGTTTTTACTTCATTATGGAGCACTTTAGACCTGGCCGTGCCTGGCCGTACGATTGTGTCAGCCATTTGTTCAGTTACTTGGCCATTTTTATGGCCTCCTGAAATAAAGTCTTTTTTTTTTCTGGAAAGAAAGTCTTAAGCAGTCTATCTTTACTGGCTGTTGAGATTGTCCTGTGGCTCCCATTTCCTATGTTAAACAAATTTTGAAACAAAGTGCTACCTTTGTTTCATAATATATGATGTTTAGGACAGCTAATTTGTTCAAATGGAATTAGGCCTTCTGTCCTAAACGTCATATATATAAGAATAGAGGGGGAATTATCCTATTTTTGCTAACTTTCAGGCTTCTCGATTCTTTGCAGCTACTAATCCATTAATTGTGTGTCTTATAATTTCGTACTCTATTGAGTGCTTTACAGAACTGTTTTGAACCCTTGTGGGTTGTGGCTAATGAACTGTAACTCTTTTGTTATGTCAACAGGTATAGTGGTTCTGCAAGCGGCCATCCTCACAGCAGCTGCCGTCGCCGGCCTCACCCTCTTCACATTCTGGGCTGTCAAGAAGGGCTACGAATTCACGTTCATGTTCCCCTTCCTGTTCACCAGCCTGCTCACGCTGCTGGTGTACATAACTGTCCAGGTTTCCGCCTGCTCTACAATACCATCTTCCTTTCACCAAGAATCATTTTACCTTGTTATCTGACTTACGGTGCCTTCCAGATCTTCTTCCCTCTGGGACATGTGGGCATGACCATCTACGGGTTCATTGCGACCCTGGTGTTCTCCGGCTTCATCATCTTTGACACCCACATGCTGCTCAAGCGCCACACCTACAACGAGTACATCGTCGCCGCCATCTCCCTGTACCTGGACGTCATCAACCTCTTCATGGCCCAGCTCGCGTTCTCCGTCCAGTGATGATCGCCAGCCCCGCCTCGTGCCCACCTGACTCGCCTCCTCTCTGTGCAGTACATGGATCAAGAAGCTGAATTAGCGTTGCCTCACTTAATCTCATAGCCCTACAGTCTAATAGAGCTGGAGACTCTGGACCTGTAAGTAGTCGAGTCTGGCTAGCTAAGATACATATCTGCCCCGATTGGCCTATAGCTATATATAGATAACCTGAGACCTCTGAGATATTCCGCAGTTTAAGTGAAGCTGCGCCGGGTAGTTCTGATTGTTAGACCTCTGCATCTGGAACCTTAATGGTGAGATGTTAAGTACTAGCAAAATGGTGTGATTGTTAGACCTGTGCATCTGGAACCTTAATGGAGAGATGTTAAGTACTAGCAAATGGTGTGATTGTTAGACCTCTGCATCTGGAACCTTAATGGAGAGATGTCAAGTACTAGCAAATCGTGTGTTTCTCGTTGGAGCTCCAGAAGCTGCTTATGTTGCCCTGAATGTGGTGGTTAAACTTGCATCTTTGCTTCTGTTCTGTTTGTTTTTTGCACTGTTCCTGCGGTCCTTAGTCGTTGCTTGCCGACCTGCCGGACAGCAAGCATCGCTCTGAAATTCGAATGCAGAGCAGCTGTTACTGCAATGCATTGCAGACGGCTAGCGCTAAAACTAGCTGCTTTTATGAATGAATCATGTATGTGATATTTTTTTGTGGCTTCCAGTTTTCCGGAGCTTACTCTGATCCTGCCCTGTCTCCTTGTTAACCACATCTGCCGGTTGCCCCTGACTCGTAACGCTGAACGAGACCGGCGATGTTGAACACACGAGCCGCCGGTGACGGCGCACTGGAGATGCTCTTTGGATACATGGAAATGGTCGTGTCGTTGGAAGTCTGTGAGGCCGTCGCGAAATCTGTGCCCCGGTACACCGCCAAGTCCAAAACCTCTCCGGCGACGCCGGCGGCGAGAGGCGGCAGCCCTTGATTGCCGAACGAGAATCCGGCGCCCAACTGACAATGGGCCGAATTCGTCGCCAGTTCGCGGCCCGATCTCCCTCTACTGGTGTTCATTCTGGGCCACATTTCAGTTTGCAGTCGCACCGGAAAGCAAGGCGAAGTGACGGAAGGTTCCAGAGTCTCGCGGACAAGTGCGGTCCATTACGGCGGACCCGCCTGTCGGTAACAGGATAGAGAAACGTCGCCGTGCTCCCGCGCCGCAACCGCCGTTCCCTCTTCTTTCCTTTTTTCCTGTTTCCGTTGTGTTCCGCGCCGCAATCGCCTGCTCGGCTCTGCAGTCTGCTCCCTCCCGCAGTCCCGCACCGCCGCGCCCGCGAAAACCCCACAAACCCTAGCGCCCTCTCTTCAGCGCCCGTCCGCAATGCCGCAGCCGCAGCCCCAGCCCCAGCCCCAGGACGAGGACCTCGAGGTCGGCGCCGGCTCGCC
>LAPY01001165.1:115394-126534 GCA_000970635.1 Eragrostis tef
CCCCGCCGGCGGCGGCGCTGCCGCCGCGGTGGTGGTGCCCGTGCGCGTGGGCGAGATGGTGGTGGTGCTCCCCCGGCGCAGCGTCGCCGTGGTAGTGCACCCGTCGGCGCCGCGCGAGTTCCACACCAGGCAGCATCACCTACTGTCTCCTTGCTCCTCTCCGGCGAGTTCTTAGCTCTTCTCTCTCCCCCCGGGCGGCGGCCTTGGCGCTTGATGGAATGGTGGTGCGCGGGCTGATGAAGAGTCTGGGAGATCTCGGTTGGTGGTTTATATGGCGCGGAGAAGACGACGCGGCGCGAGCGTGGCGTCCCGGACAGGGGAGGAAACTACGAGGAAGACACGAGTCGGGTTCCAGAATGGATATGCTGCGGTGGCCAATGACTAAAATGCCCTTGGTTTCCCGGGATAAATTATTGACCTTTGCAAGTTTGTGGGCTACGTGGAATGAGCTCTAACTTTTTTATAAAAAAATCCACAACAATATAAGTGGGAAAAAGCCATGCAGATTAATTCTTGATTACACAGTACCACTCATACTATGAGCATATTTGAAGACTAAGCATTTTCGAATACTGAGCGGCTAAATTCTCGATTGACGAATTCATCGCCTGCATCTCACTGTCGACAAAAACGTCCCAAAATACAACACCGCTAAATTATCAAAAATTTGTTATCACGTACGAGGAGTCAAACCAAGGAGTATGCCATTAAGGCTCAGATTCCGGTATATTGTAGGTATAAAATCTGGAGATCCCAAAATTCATTTTTTAAAAGCAATGTGTTATTAATTACAAGTTATGCAATTACTACTGATGAGGATTTTACACTTGTCCATACATGATGATCCTATTGTCAAACTATGGAGCAATACATGTCAATCACCTTTTTTTCTCAAAAGAGAAGATCCCATTTTCTCTAGAATAATAGAGAAATTTTGTTTATATTAAAAACGTTATATAAAAAAGAACAGAAAAAAATGTTACACTTTCTGATTACACTAATTTTTCTTTGTTGTCGAACGGAGCATACCACACTTTTTTTTTTAAAAAAAAGCGGAGCATACCAACCATCACGGGATACCAGAATTGATTTCAAAAATCCAAAGCCTGTGTGATGGGGGCAAAGCGGTCAAGTGAAATGCTATGAAGTTTCTTGTGGAATCTGATGGGGCCCACAGCAAAGCGACCTGCGAGCCGCGCATGGTTTGACCACCTAGGCGAAATCTCAGTTGCAATCAAACGGCAAAATAAGTTAGTACACCTCGACCGGGTGAGATCAGGATATCCTGAATCCTGCTAGAATCCCAACGTTGATATCGCGACGGCAACAAAAGCCAACCGGTCGCCAACAGTAATTTTTCAATAATTAATTTATGTTGATATTACTGTAATTCTCGGCCAGCTTAATATATACGTCCGAAATTTTCTGTGCAATTAGCCATTTGGATTGCAACACAGACGTACGTGCACTGCCAGTTATTTTTACAGGGCTTCAAATGCGACCAAGGACGTCACCCTCCCGTGTCCGTGACGAGTCCACATGGCCAGGTTGATTTGACTTGATTCGGTGGGCGTCTTCCTGGTTTGTGCTTGTTAAGGTCACAATCTCACTGTCCCTCTCTTATATCTCCATCTGTTCGAGAGCGATGTCCACGACTTAGGACTTCCGTGTTATGACTTGTTACCAATTGATGTAACATATCTCAAGAAGATACCTGCTCGAATCGGTACATATGGAACATGTTTCAGAGATTTCGAAAAGAGAACACAAATATTTCATTCTTGATTGTCTCCTATTGAACGAGTAATAATACAAAGATTTTGACCCTTTATTGAAAAATAATTTTGAGTGAAATGGCTTGCATTTGCCCATTGTCCCTCGACCTTGTTCAGCCTCCATCTGCATCTAAAAAAGAAAATCAAAATAATTTTTGAATCAAAGACTTGCATTGTGCTTCAGCACCACGTCATGGGAGCACGCAGGGGAACCAAAACTGGGAGGTGGAGCTGCTTCTACATGTAATGATTGTTTTTGCTGTGCTGAGCCGAAGATTGCAGGTAATGGGAGATGGCACTTCCCATCTAAATGAACGTTGTGAGCTGTTTGCTGCCCCTTGTGCCCTCAACTTTTCGGCATTTTCACCACCCGTCACCAGGCGCCCCCTCACTCCTGCCGCCGCTCACCACTAGCCCGTTGGATGTAACGGCCAAACCTCCCCTCACCGCTAACCCGCTGTATGTGGCGACCGCTGCCGGCCTTGGCCGCCGTGCCTCGAATACACTCTCTTCATCGTGACCAGAATACCATTTCAATTCAAACCAAAACAGGGCCTTTCTCTCGATGCAGATGACAAAACGAAATAACGGAGCCCAAGTTAATTCATGGGCCAACTTGCTGAAAGCCTGAAAGAACGACAGGGCCTTTCTCTCTCTGCTGGGTTGCCAAAAGGTGATTCGGATGGCCCACTCCAAACTTCGAAATTTGAAGAAGCCCAGATTCAAATGGAAACTTTTTTTTTTTGAACTGATTCAAATGGAAACTTTTAAAGTCGTCGCTCGTATAATTTCAAAAGAGAAAGTTGAATTGTCTCCTCGTGCCACGTGGACTCCACGGTGGAACGTAGAGGCGCCTGGAAGGCGATGGCCGTGTCCCTCCCGTCCCAATCCGCTCCGCCGTTTTTTATTCCTTCCTTAAAACCATGTATAAACCTCCCGGCAGCGGCAACACCTGTCGTCTTCTCCCTCTCTCTTTCTCCTCTCTCTAGCCGTTGCCTCCTTCCGCGGTGAATTTCGGGCGCCCGGCCGGCAGCGAGGAGCGAGATGGTCGCGGCCGCGGACTACGGCGGCATGGGGGACGAGTGCCACGCGACGCAGGTGGTGAGCGCGGACGGCGAGATGGACTCGGCAGCGATGGAGCCTTATTCCTTCCTTAAAACCACGTATAAACCTCCCGGCAGCGGCATCACCTGTCGTCTTCTCTCTCTCCCTCTCTCTCTCCCTTCAGCTCTCTCTCTCTCTCTCTCTCTCTCTCTCTAGCCGTTGCCTCCTTCCGCGGTGAATTTCGGGCGCCCGGCCGGCAGCGAGGAGCGAGATGGTCGCGGCCGCGGACTACGGCGGCATGGGGGACGAGTGCCACGCGACGCAGGTGGTGAGCGCGGACGGCGAGATGGACTCGGCAGCGATGGAGCGGTTCCCCGGCTGCTTGGCCTCTCCTACGCCGTCGTCTCCATCCTCGGGCCCCAGGGCAGCGGTGAGTCGATTCGCCCCCTCGTCCAGCCTCCTCGGTACTCAGTCCTTGTAGAGCGAGTTCACGCGCGTCCGCCATGGAATTCGTAGCTGCAAACGGTTGTTGCTTTCTGGTGTTGCGGAATTGGGCAGTGGAAGCAATTCCGCTTCACCTAGCGACTGCGTGTGCAAGTCTGGATGCGATTACTGTCCCCCATGTAGCGTGCTACTGTTGAAATTTATCGAGTACGATCACGACGTTCAGCGATTTAGTTTAGGGAGTCAATTCAGGAACACCTTTTCTGACGGATGCCTTTTGTTTTCGAATTGCTCCCCGACCAGGTAAAAGCACCTTGCTGAACCACCTCTTCGGCACAAAGTTCAGGGAAATGGATGCCTTGAAAGGGCGGTAAGAGCGACTCTGCATTTTTCACTGTTCAGGTACATTTGGCCTACTGAGGCATGGGGGTTCTCTCTTTCTTTGGTTGCCAGGCAGCAGACCACGAAAGGCATCTGGATCGCCAAGGCTGTTGGCATCGAGCCGTTCACTGTTGTGCTGGATCTTGAGGGGACGGACGGGAGGGAAAGGGGGCAGGTGAAAATTAATTCGACCCGCACACATGTTCTCCAGAATGTTTCTGAACAGAGTTTTCCTTTCACGTCGTGTCATTTTCCCGTGCGCAAAATAGCTTGATGGACTCTCTGCTCCTTGCTCTGTGTCAATTTTGTTGTGCTCCTTGTGCCTTGCCTGCTGATTATAGTCCAGGAAAAACATTAGACGAACCTGCTTGTCTAGTAATTATGTACTAAACCTGTAATCAATAACAAAAAAAGTCTGTGTTTGGTAGTACCTGTCTTGGTTCACATGCACCATTAGTGACCCTGTTAACTTTCCTGTAAGGATATCCAGGACTACTATGTTGTCAGTAATGTTTCCAAAAAGTTGGCATGTGGGTCATTAATGCATTTGGTTGCTTGGAGTTATACATGTCCCTCAGTCACATTAGTAACTAGCTTACCATCCTGAGCTTTCTGAATATAAGCGATTGATTTGAGCATACCTTATTATCAGTTTGATTAGCTTCAGGTCATTCATTTTAATCGCATTGTTCTCTGTACATACGTATGTTACATTTGAGTTTGAGCTAGCGCTATCTTGCATCAACTTAAAACATACATATTCAGTTATTTGGTTTCCCCAAATCTGACATTTGTTTTTCGCTGAAGTGATGCTCCTTATTTGTAGTTATTTCGTTCGGAGAGTCGGTTAGTATTCTATTTGACTATGTTATTTATTACTTACCTAATGCGTGTTATTCTTGCAGGATGATACTGCTTTTGAGAAGCAGAGTGCTCTGTTTGCTCTTGCAGTCTCAGATATTGTTATGATAAATCTGTGAGTTACTATTTCGCTTCTTGCATCTTCATCGATAAGTATAGTTATAGCAATTGGAGACATATATTTAATTAATGTATGATCTGAAGGTGGTGTCATGACATAGGACGAGAGCATGCTGCTAACAGGCCTCTTTTGAGAACAGTATTTCAGGTGATATATCCCATCCAACGAGACTGCATTTCTCTTGGTTCATGTTCAGTTATCTTATTACCAGTTTTCTTCTAAAGGTTTTGATGCGTTTGTTCAGCCCTCGCAAAACGACACTGCTACTTGTTATCCGTGACAAAACAAAGGTTTCTACGGTCCCAGAGTCTGAGACACATAAAGTTCATTATTTACTTTTGCAGCCTGATATCTTCAGTTGGTTTGACTTTTTGTATGCTCTGTTTTGCCTGTGTCTGAAGACTCCACTTGAGTATCTGACGCAAGCTCTGAAGGAGGACCTTCAAAAGGTGCCACTATTTGATTATCTACTTACTACCTGCTTTCCTCTATGTCATATACTAATTATCATTATATGTTAAATTTGAGTACCAGATATGGGATTCTGTTGAGAAGCCAGAAGTCTACAAGGAAGCAGAGCTTAGTGAATTCTTCAATGTTGGTGAATCAGTTTTATGAAAATGAGTCTGTCATGCATGAACTGACTTACATTTTCTGCAATATTAAGGTGGAAGTTACTGCTCTATCGAGTTACGAAGAGAAAGAGGAACTTTTCAAGGAGCAGGTAGAGTGGATGTTCAAGTAATTCATTTTTTTTCCTCTTCATATAACATAATATTCATCGGAAATGTTACGACCATATCTTTATGAAACTTTTATCTGCTAGTAGAATAGAAGATTAGAATTCTGAATACATTTTTTCACTTTAATGATGGAGGAGAGGACCTAGATCGAATAAGGTGTTTAGTTGTTTAGTTTTTTTTTCTTTCTTACAGGTCGGACAACTCAGGCAGAGGTTTTGTCATTCAATTTCTCCAGGCGGTCTTGCAGCTGATCGAAGAGGTGTGGTACCTGCTTCAGGTTTCTGTCTTAGTGCACTGCAGATTTGGAAAGTAATACGAGAAAATAAGGATCTCAACCTTCCTGCTCACAAGGTAATTGTGTCGTTTCTTCGCCATTCGCCACAAAGCTAAACTTTCATTTTCACATGCGAGTTTTATCAATTTGAGCACCACTATGTAGATATCTAGTTACACATTTTTATCTTTGCTACATTTCCTAGGTCATGGTTGCTACTGTTCGATGTGAAGAGATTGCAAACGAGAAGCTTAGACACTTCGTGTCGGATAAGGT
Organism: Eragrostis tef; assembly: GCA_000970635.1. Classification (NCBI taxonomy): domain Eukaryota; kingdom Viridiplantae; phylum Streptophyta; class Magnoliopsida; order Poales; family Poaceae; genus Eragrostis; species Eragrostis tef. The sequence continues at coordinate 121,314 of LAPY01001165.1, forward strand.
TACATTGTTCTAATGTTGTAGTTCTGAATTTCTTTTTGTTTAATTTGCTGAGAATGGATTATTCCTCTCTGTAGGGTTGGTTGGAGCTAGAGGCAGCTGTAAAATCTGGTTCAGTACCCAGCTTTGGAATAAAGCTCAGTGCAATTCTCGACTTTTATCTGTCAGAGTGAGCAATCTGACTATTTGTTGTTGTGGTTTCCCTTTTAGAAAGTTATAAGACGAACACAGTGGTTGCATGCATCTATGGGATTCTGTTCTCGCTTGGCATGTCACTGAATACAGGCTCCAAAACTACTCCATGGTTCCATAAAGCTGAATTCTTCTCTCTTAAGATTTCACTCTCGGCAAAGCATATTTCTGCACGCTCCATGTGTTTCCTTTCCAAAATGGCTTCTGTTACTTAATTTTGAAAATGTTGTATGATATTATTTATTCTGTGAACTGATTACATGAACGTGTCCAACTTATCAATCAATATAGGTGCTGGTTGCTTAATGTGCCGTTGGCACTATGTTCTCCTTTGATTCTGCTACTTCCTGCTCTTGTTGATACAGTTTTACCTATAAACAGGACCATGAGAAGTTTGAAAACATTAAGGCTAGAATGTTTAACACCACTTATAAATAAAATGTGGCTCATGATACTTCTCCAGATTTAAGGTCCTTGCTGTATACTGATAGAAAGCAGAAAAATAGAGACTTTATATGTTTCAGCTTTTTTGTTTTGTTCTGATAATTATCTATTTAGTGTAGTTATTATGTTTTCTGCCCTGTATACCTGAAGGAAAATGCACTGACATTATGAGTAATTTGGATGTTGCAGCACCCCATGTGATAAATTATCTTGCTGCATTTTTCTTGCAGGTATGACACGGAGACTATGTACTTTGATGAAAGTGTAAGAACTGCTAAGCGCCAACAACTAGAATCTTCAATGCTAAATGTGAGTAACTCATTTTCGAGTCACTTGTTTCACTTCTGATGTTGGGAAAGCTAGTAGAGCCCAGCTACCGATATCTGCTTATGAGGGCCACAGCCTCCATGGTTGTATGTGGTTGCTTAAGAATCATAGTTCGTGACATTTGAACTCGTTGGTTGTTTTTGCTAATATTTGTGAATATTCCAACAAGAGACTCTTTTCGCGAGTATATCGAACAATTTTTAGTAGTACAAACCCTTACTGTCTCCTGCTATGCTCGCATGCACTGATTTTTTGCTTAGTTCTCGCTTTTATAATTTGACATATTGGACGTGCTTGAGACGATGGTTTCATTCATCCTTGTATCTGCCCACTTGATCTATGGTGTCATTCAAATCATTGTTTTTCTTCAGCACACATATCCTGCTCTCGAGATGGTGATAGAAAACCTGCATCTTGTGGTCCTTAACAAATTCAAAAGTGATTTGGAACAATCATTAAGGAGAAGAGAGGGATTTGCAGAATCAGTTCGTCGATGTGCTCAGGCTTCAATGGCAGAACTCAATGCTGGGCTGAGAGGTATGTGGAAAAGTGTCACTATATTCTATATATAGGCCAAAACTGTTTAGTCACTTAGTGGAACAACATAATCTTTGTTTGCGTTGTAATCAACATTTTTTAATCACACATTCTTTTCTGGACTAAGTGCTATTGTGATCAATTCGATTGGTAGTGCCACAATACGTCCATAACCCTGTAATTCCCAGGTTCTGTTACGAGACCACATTTTTATATGGTTAGTGCTGTAAAATTTTCCTAAAAGGTTCTTTTTGTATTATCAAGCTTACAAGGCTTTTATTTAATTTGTTGATGGTTTGACTATTAATACCAGCACAATAATCCTAAAGTTTGCTTAGTTCATCATCATCCTGTGTTTCTGAAATGTCACCATCCATCCACAACATTATGTGACGGTCCATTTGATATTTGAGAAGTAGTTCTCTCCTTAATATAATGGCAGACAGCTCTCCTGAAGGTTCAACAAAAAAGAAACTTGAAAAACAGCTTTTGTACTAGTTACATTGAATTGGTGAATTCCGAACAGATGTAAACCATCTCCTGTGCTGCAGATACTTGTCTCATCATCATCCTTTGTTTTTTCAGATGCAGCTGTTAAACATGTGGGGTGGGACACTTCAAAATACAAGAACAACCTGCAGCAGCATATACAAGATCATGTGGCATATGTTAGAAACACAAAACTGGCTGAAGTAACGGCTAATTATAAGGTTACTTACGCAGTCACCACACAGTAAACTTCCAGACACGTTAGCATGTCACGTGGTCCTTCGTTTTACAAGTTCTGATGATAATTTACCACAACCTTATCTATTGACCTTTGCCATTGCATGTTGCAGAAGAAGCTGTCGGACAAACTTGCTGGGCCAGTACAGTCGATACTGGAAAATGGCGAAAGAGACGCTTGGGCATCTGTTAGGAGGCTATATAGGCTTGAGACTGAAAATGCTGCTCTTGAATTATCAGATTCCCTTTTGGAATTTGAGCTAGACAAGGCAACTTCAAATAGGATGGTTTCAGACTTAAGGGAACATGCAAGAAGTGTAGTGGAAATGAAAGCTAGGGAAGCAGCTGGAAATGTTCTGATGCGAATGAAAGAAAGGTAAAAGTTGCTTTTCTTTTTCCTTTGAGGGAAGCTGGAACTGGAACAAGGGCATGTTACTTTAGTTTACTCGGTGATACTATCTTAGCAGGCATCTTTTGTCAACGAATATTATTGGTTGGTTTGTAGGTTTTCCACAGTGTTGAACCGTGATAGAGATTCGATGCCAAGGACGTGGACAGGCGATGAAGATATCCGTGCAATCACTAGAGAAGCACGCTTAGAGGTATTTTCAGCTAAATTTGTCTTGCACCATTTCTAACGTACTGTCCTGTTTTGTAATGTTCATCCACTAGAAGATAATCTGAATACCATGTTATACTGCAGGCTTTAAGGCTTCTATCTGTAATGGCAGCTATACGGTTAGATGATAAACCAGACAAAATAGAGCGAGCTCTGGTTACTGCTCTTTTAGATGGAGGGGCCCTTTCCCAGAAGAGGAGTATCGAATTCGGCTATGACCCACTTGCTTCAAGCACTTGGGAGGAGGTTCGACTCCTTACCCTTGGACTTTTATGGTTTCGGATAAACGCTACGCTAGTGATAAATAGGTTGGAACATTTTTATGTTTGAGCAGGTGTCACCAATGGAAACATTGATTACACCAGTACAGTGTAAATCCATCTGGCGGCAATTCAAAGCAGAGACAGAGTATGCTGTCGTGCAAGCAATCTCTATGCAGGTGCATTTTTTTCGGGTCGTTGTATCATGTGCATTTTGTTGAATAATATTCATGATATTTCTATCTGAATACATTAGCATCATGCTCATCCAATTTTTCCACTCTTAATTCCTCTTGCCAGGAAGCACATAGGCTTAGCAAGAACTGGCTGCCACCCGCATGGACGATTTTACTTCTCGCAATGCTAGGTTTCAATGAATTCATGTTTCTTCTTAGGTACTCATCTACCCAAATAATTTGTTTTATGTTACACTTAGTTTAGCGAGACCATACGATTAGATTTCAGATATCATTTTTGACATTTGTAACCAGGGTAACCGTTTTAATTTGCTCATGAACAGGAACCCTTTATATCTTCTGGGGCTCTTAGTTGCGTTGGTACTATCCTATGCCCTATGGTTGCAATATGACATCACCGCTTATTTCCGGCATGGCACGGTGAGAATATACATATCTTTATCTCTACGCTGAACTAGATGCGGAAGTACACTCAATCCAGAGCAATGTTGCGAATCTCAGAATTCCATACGTTTTTCTTGTTGCACATAATTTTGTCAAATGCAACTGGATTTACCACTCAGTTTCCAATTATCCTCAAAAAGGATTTTTCTGCTGTTGCAGCTATCTTCTCTTCTTACAATTGTATCAAGACTTCTCCCCACGATCATGGACATTGTGACAGCAGTTGTCAACATGGGCCACAACCAGAAGCATTCCACGCACCCATCTCACCGCCCGCCGCCACTCCATACTCAAAGTTTCAGGAACCAGACATGGCGGCAGGCGCAAGTACAGCACGAGTCTCCCAACTCGCCGTCGTCATCCTCCTCCGTGAACTCAAATGACTCTTGACGATTTCCGAAACATTCCTGTGGAACAAGCAGGCCAATACGTGGTTTCCCTATCTGATATGCTTTGACTTTGATCTGTAAATGAACCATATATGTCCATATGCCACGGTAGAAACAAGCCTATCCATCATACTTGATGGTAACAGGGGAGGAGCTGGTGAATTCTATGTAAATCTGAATTCGTTCATATTCATGTCTGATCCAACCGAACGTGAGCCTGAATTCTATGTAAATCTGGATTCGTTCGATCATATGTTGTTTGTTCAGTGTGAATTTGATTTTTCACATGTACTTGGTTCAACGTAGATCTGAATTCTATGTAAATCTGTTTACAGATCGAAGAATCTATGTAGGTAGTACTAGCGTGTAGCAGTAGTACCTTAGATCACCTCCAAAGGTAGAGTAAATTATAGGCTAGCTCTTCATCTCATCTTTTTTTTTTTTGAGGTAAACTCTTCATCTCATCTAAGATGGCCTCCAGCTGCATGTCCTCAATGTAAATTAATTATTGCCAGCATAGGTAAACTGCAGTGATACAATGCGACTTCAAAATTGATTAGGCAAGCAGCTAGATAAGCTGATATATAGAAGATGGTTATGAAGCAGCCATGTTTCTCTAGTAAACAAAGAAAGCAGTGTTACCGGCCGGATAGCTAAGCTCCCCGCGTTAGAGACACGCACGCAGGCACAGCTCTCTCCTAGCTAGGAGAGCCATATCGCCGTACATGGAGCTACCGCTTTATTCCCACGTCTCCGCCATATGTGTACGTACGGCGAGACGTCTACTTGTGCGTGTACGCGTGTGTATACACACACGTACGCACACGTACGAGCGGTGGATGTTACAAGGAGCTAGGCAGGTCGCTCTAAGCCCGGTTACACGTGCGTACACTCTTTATTTAGTTTTGCATGCGCCACGCCGTGCGCGTCGTTGATCAGACCACCTGCAGGAGTGGTGGCGGCGGCATTGGCGCATGCACTGCTGCCACTCGGGCTGCTGGCCGTGGAGGTGCCGGCACTGCCTCTGGCAGCGGTCGTCGTCGCGGACGTTGCTGTCCCTGTCGACGTCGGCGGCGACGAGGGGCGGGC
>LAPY01001166.1:16593-36678 GCA_000970635.1 Eragrostis tef
GTCGCCGGCGTCGAACCGCAGCGCGGCGGTGCGGCACCGCCACATGAACGCGCCGACGAGGTCGAACCGGGAGGTGGTGGCGCGGAGGCTGGCCGGGGCGCGCGAACGCAGCGCGGCGATCTCACGGGGCCCGAAGAAGAAGGCGTGGGTCGCGAACGCGTCGTCGGTGGCGGAGATTGCGTCCTTGTCGGGGTTGGGCAGGGGCGCGTACTCCACGTGGTCGTGCGTGATGGCGGGAGGGTGCGGGGACGTGAGGAGCTCGCGGTCCCACACGGGCCGCACCGTCGGGGCGTCTGGGACGTCGCGGGCGAACTCGGTGAGCGCGGTCAGGAACTGGACGATGCCCGTGCCGTCCGCCATGCAGTGGCATATCTGGAACCCGAAGATGAAGCCTCCGCAAGTCAACCGCGTCACCTGTCGATCAGAGCACGTAGTGGCTTTTTATGTATGCGTCGATGTTCAAAATAGAGTAATGGTTTGCTATTGCTTTGTTAAAACCATCACTACTTGGGAGAGTTCGTACGATTTCGCTTCCAAGAAGAGAGGTATACCTGCATGCCAAGCACTGTACCTGAACATAGAGCAGAGGACGGTCGACGACATCCGCCGTGGGCCTCTCCGGCTCACACAACAGCTTGTCATAGCACGGCACGGGCGGCGCCAAAGAGTGCCCGAGCTCATCCATCCGGACGTCGGCGTCGGCCTCGACGAAGACGACCCCCTCGCCGGTGCACTCCACGACGAGCTTCCGCGTGGGCTGCAGCTCGCGGAACCGGCCGGCGAGCGGGTAGAAGTGCACGAGCGCCTCCGAGAGCGCCGCCCTGATCACCCTCACGGGATCAAGGCCCGCCTTGGCAGCGGCGTCGCCGCGGTAGAAGAAGATGCCGGAGCGGTAGAAGCGGAGGACGTCCTGGTCGTCGATGTCGGAGAGCGCCTTGAACTCGTACGGAGTCGGCCGCGCGGGGCCCACGAGCTCGCGCTCCCCACGAGCTTCCGCGTGGGCCGCAGCTCGCGGAACCGGCCGGCGAGCGGGTAGAAGTGCACGAGCGCCTCCGAGAGCGCCGCCCTGATCACCCTCACGGGATCAAGGCCCGCCTTGGCAGCGGCGTCGCCGCGGTAGAAGAAGATGCCGGAGCGGTAGAAGCGGAGGACGTCCTGGTCGTCGATGTCGGAGAGCGCCTTGAACTCGTACGGAGTCGGCCGCGCGGGGGCCCCGAGCTCGCGCTCCCCGCGCCGGACCGGGAACGTTACAAGCGATGGCGCACCACCAGCCATATGTTCTTGCTTAGGTGAGAGTTTTGGATGAAGACGCAAAGGTTTTGAAGTTGTTGTGAGATTGTGCATTGTGTGGTGGCCATGCTGATCACTATATACATAGGCACGAGGGGCGTACACCTACGGCCATGCGTGAGAAGTGACTTCATCAGATACCTTAGCTTTCGACGGAGCGGCAAATCCTATCTATATTCTCGATAGTCATACGCAAGGAACTAAATGCCTAGTTGTGTTAACGTATATGGCTTCTCTTATATGTGTATAATCCTTTCTTCAGCAGATAATTAAGGTACTACATGTTTTGTAATGTGTGCGTAATTAAAGATATACTATCATTTTGTTCTATATATAGGACATGGCGAAAGGGGGTTCTATCTAGTTCTACTAGCTGGTAGCGTGTCATTTCGATGAAGAGTTCATGCATGCTTGCTTCAAAAAAAAAAAAAAAAAGAGTTCTTGCATGCAACGACTGGGCCGGGGGAAATCTCGGTGCGCTCACGACGATAACCTAACAAGTGAATCGTCCCTTTATAAAACTGTATACATATTTACCCTGTCCCGAGCTGTACACAAAAATGTACTTCTGCACTACTAAGTTCGTGGCGACTCGTATGGGAATCAAGAATCATGCGGCGAGTATCTGTACCTTTTTTATGGTAACTTTCCTCAGTACCTCCGATGGGGTTTTCATCTCTGCTTGGATTATTTTGTTTTAGTTGTCCGATGATAATATTGCCCCCAATCGGAATCTTGTGTCGCGGTCATTCTGACTGTCCGAAGATAACATGTTTGTTTGTTTTTCACGCAAGCAAAACAGAATTTTTATTTCGTGATAATCGGTGCCAAGTGTACCAGTTATAATAAGTGCGATGCAATCAATGAATGGTCAGTATCCCAGTTCGTAGAATGGAAACAACACCATTTCAATTCTTGAAGGATGTTAATCCCGCAATTCCCTTCAAAACTGCCCTCTGTATCGCATTTTACGAAAACTAATATGTACGTTTAAATCATGTAAATATAATCACGTGTTACTATTTAGTTATGTGAATTGAACTATATTAGAGTTGAGAAGAAGTATCTTAGACGGGTGTATGAGGTAAAAGAGGGGTAAATATATAAGACTTCTGTCCGTAAATATGTGTTATCAAAGCGTAGGCTATCTGATATGACTTAATGGGATCTCTCCAGATCTTCATGGTGTATAGGGTCACGGACAAATAATTAGCTTCAAAGAGGTCAAGATAACTGTCATATACATAGTATAGAGGTATACTCGTGTATATTGCATAAAGGTCATCAAGGATGTAGCTTTTTTTTTTTGAACTGTCAAGGATGTAGCTTTTTCCAAACATCATCAAGGGAAAAGTTGCACAAGGTACTTGATCATGCCTCCAAACTCTAGACAAGGTTGTGCGGAGGCGAAGAACCTCCCCGCACACAAGCGCGACACTTTCTTTGCACATTTTATCAGCATGCAAAAGGACATATGTCCGATCATGCGAAGATTAAACATCTCACTGTGCACCGCACGATGCTTTCACTGCATCATTGCCAACATTGAGTGACTTCCTTGTCGATGAACTGAAACCTTGCCTGAAAATTTGTGCACCACAACAAGAAGTTGACAAAACCGACAAACAACAATGGTCATGGCTAAATATTGGCCTCTCCCGGACAAAGCGAGATCTAGCCGCCACAGATCATCGTCGTTGCAAGCTTCATCAAACTTGCTTCATCAAAGCCATCTTGTCGATCGCCAAATTGATGCATACATAAGCAGATGATAGATCATGATGACCTCTCCAAATTAATCCTGCAACGTCGTTGAACAGTCTGGATCTCCTTCCTGAGCAGTCTCTATTTGATGCATTCCATCCACCTTGAAGGCATGAAGTCCTTGTGTGAAAAATTGGTTCATACCTGCCTGATGGTGGGAATGCCTGAAATACGCCAAGGCAGACTCATGAGTTGTAATGTTGGCCCATAGGCCGTTTTCTCTTTCAGTTGCTAGCCTTGTGAGCGCCTGTGTGCGTGTGGCATATGAAGCCAACAGACTGTAGAAAAGTGAAGAAGAGAACCCCAAGCTTTATCGATGGAAAAAAAAGGTGAAGAAGAGAACCCCGAGCTTCTCTCTCTCTCTCTCTCTCTCTCTGATTCTGTTCTGCTTAAATTCTCCTCAATTTATAGTGTACTGCTCTGATCTCTCGGTAGAAACAAACGGATATGCGTCATTACATCATTCACTAAGGCACTGAACTTCACCCTTTTAGGGAACACTTTGAACTTCCATTTCACTAACATGTAGTTTACACATCCATATTTTGTGAAAAAACGGAGTTGTGCACGATGTGGAAACAGAGTTGAGAAGATGCACGGGCGAGAAACAGTTTAATTACAGCCATCTTAGTTGATGTGGAAACAGTTTACATCCAAGGCAATGTCGCACAAAGGTCGACTCAATATATGTTATACTATATTGCTTGTTAAAAAGAAAAGATTGGAATACAGAATGTCGCAGGAATGATGCTCATCCAAATAGACAGGGGAAATACATCAACAGTACAATAATAATAATAATATTAACTGCATATCAACTGAATGGTCTAAAGTAACACGTTGTTTTCTGAAATTGTAACTCTGCATGTAACTTGGGGAATGGAACGTGTTATCCAGTTGAGCGTCCTTGATACTTTGCACATTCATGGTGCATGCACTGAGCTTTGCTAGAGCTAGGGCATTCCTCAAATACCAGCAGAAGCAAAAAAAGACTAGCAGACTGAGATGGGCTGGGCTGGGCGAAAGAAGTAGACATGTGGATACCAGGCTGACAAACCATTGAGCGTGGCTCGGTAAATTTCGGAGTTTAAGTCTTAACAGAACACTTAAATAGACCAAAAACAATTTATTATAATCAGAAGATAAAATAGGGAGATAATAACGACTCTTGACTTTGTCTAACACGATGCACTATGCAATCAGTTAAAGAAATGTGGACAAAATTTTGCAACTCTTGTTTCTTTTAGAATCAAACATGATTTATTTTTTCATGTACAGATAATAGCGGCGGGCGATAACTTTGTTTGCCGCTACAAAAGGAGTACAATAGCGGCGGATGGTACTGCCGTTTGTAACGCGGCCCTGATTTTCGCCCGTCATTACAGAGGGGGTTTGTAGCGGCGGTTCACATCATCGCCTACTGCTACAAAACAATCTATTGCGTACAAATCTTTATTTGTATCTGCCTTTAGGTAGTGGCGCGAGCTGAGCCCGCCGCTATAGAGCCTTTATAGGCCCGCTGCTACAGAGCTCTTGTGTTGTTGTGAAGCCAGTAATCCTTCAGTTATTTATCGACCATATGAAACCGAACATCCATATAATTAGAAACTAAATAACTAGTGTTTCACAGGACAAAAAAAAAGCTTAGAAACAACAGGCTTAATAACTGCAGGCTTCTTCGCATAAGCTTCCTCGAACTATTTTGAAAACGCTTCATCATCATAGGCTCAAAGCCTGAAAAAAACACTTGACCTCTGCTTTACCTTAAATGTGAAATGGCCACAAAAGTTTTCCTATCCTACGGATTCATATAGAAGTTGACCTGAATACGAAACTCAACCTTTGGCCAAGTATACATAAGTTTATGTCCACTTGAAGGAGACACCTTTCATGGCACCAAGAAGTTAATATTTTTGTAGCTTATAGTACATAGAATGCGATCATGTCTTGACTGAAGGTCGTCATATGGATCGCAACAATAGATTTCTTTAAATATAATACTTTTGCACTGTTTGTATTCTTGTAACGTCTACACGTCACACAGACGGTCTCCACCTTTGACAACGACGTATAGACAGTTGTAATGTTACAAGCTGGTCGTTGAAATGTTTTCTTCCAAGTTGGTCAATATGAGGTGTGACACTTGATGTATAAACAAACGGGCCTTTGCTTGCCGCCATGGACGAGTAGTGTAGAGAGAAGCTCAACAAATCTTCACAGGATATGCAGGTCTCAGATATTGCGTCAAGCAAGCAACAACGTACCGGTCACTTAGATGATCGTGTCAATCAACGAAAAGGTCAGTCTTCTTTTACCCGGTTCCATTCACAAGTGCACCACTAAATTAGCAGGCGGTTGGGAGACAGTGATAAGCCTGGATGGCTGGATCACAAGAACGCTGTGCATGCCTCCAACAAAAGAAACCTCTCTCTCTCTCTCTCTCTCTCTCTCTCTCTATACTTTTAATTACTGACAGGTTTACTTTGGCGTCACGGTCAGTTACTAGCTGGATTTATGATCCTGCTATCAAGTGCTGATAACCAGAAAATGGCATCGTGATAGTTATATTTGCATTTACAAAAAAACTTTATTTGTCAGGATTATTCAATGAGAAATATGGCCGTCTGATCTTTACTACAACTATATAGGATGTAAATATATAAATGGAGTGAAAGTTTTTTTGACAGGAAAAATGCAGTGAAAGTTATGTCGATAAGGTTGAGGTTTGAGCTTCGAGCAAGGTTCTAATTAATAATTGCAGTCACATTACCCCATACATCATGTCGAGTTCGATCTGGATGTCATGGATCACACATCCACAATCAGTCTACTGTAGGAGAGGTGTAGAAATGGGTATTATTGAATGCGTGAACTGTTGCATTAGGCTCTCTAGCTGTAGCATGTGACTCGTCTAGTTATGCGGATTTCATTTCTTGATTCTAAGATGTATCATTCGGGATTCCTAATTCATCATATGCTCAACAGATGATCATACTAAAAAGTTTGTGCACATGTGCACCAAATACTCTGTGCACCTGATATGTCCTCTTTTTTAACATAGATTAAATCACCTAGGTGCCATTTGTGGAAGTAACTAGGATTAACAAAAAACCATTCATAATCAATGATCTGAAAATTCTATTACATGCACCTGTTATGGGTCAGGATGCAACCGACGTGGAGAAACCCGCGACGGCCCATGACACACCCTGGCCGGGCCGGAGGTCCAGGGTGCTCGCGCGCCACAAGAGGAGGCCGGCCAAGGGAGGTGCGGCACAGGCGCCTCCCACTCTCGTGGCTAGTTTGTGTAGGATTAGCAATTAGAGATTTAGGAAAGAAGAGTCAAATTAGGAAAATAAGGGTAGAGTTGCGTTTAGATCTCTTTAATTTAGGGGTCAATTAGATTCACACCACCCATAAACACCGCCATCCAAGAAACACAATTAATTAGTAAGGACGACATCCAACCAATGCCACAAGTTGGGCTCCAGCTCCCTTATTTTTGGAGTTCTTTCTTTGTTTTTTTTTCTCTATTTTGGACGTGAACAAAGGCGGCTTCACCCAAATAGGCTCGAAACCGTGGGCTTATCTAAAATGGATACGAAACCATTGCCTCTATGCTAAAATGACTATCTTTTTTTCCTTAGACAAAATTGCCCTCGGTAGAGAAGATGAAGTTGAGGAGGTGGCGGGGCTTCAGCAGGCGATGTCGAGCAACAAGGTGGCGAGAGACAATCCTCCTCTCGTTGTGAGCTTCACCGCTCAAGGAAAAGGCAATAGGGACCATTCCCGTGTAATTTAGTTCTAAAGAAAAATGAAAAACTGAAAAGGAGGTGAAAATCGTAAGAATAGGAGAGCTGGAGGCAAACTCATGGCATTGATCGGATGTCGTGTTTACTAAGGGCATTGGTTGGATGTCTCCGTTTACGAGTGTCCTCTTATATCCCTTAATTTAGAGTTTTCTGGTCGATCAAATCGAGTACCCCCTATAAATAAAGGGGTATGTACAAAATATTTGATAGAGAGATGCGAAAGTTTTAGATAAGGTTCATATATATGTCAGGTTAGTAATTTAATGCTGATATTTTTTAAAGTAAGTTTTGCACAACGTCACTAATTTTGGAAAACGAGAACAAGGAAGATTCGCTTAGCAAGCTAGCATGTTAGTTTATATTAGGTATAAAAGTTTGGTTTCAATCACTGTCTTCATCTACTTTACAAGTAAGATGAGGCCCCACTGACATGACTCGTTTCTAAGGTACACGTGTAATTAATGAAAAGCTCCACTGCGCACCAAAAACATAGACGAGGTAAATAAAATTAGATAAATATTTCATCTGGTAATCCATAATCACATAAAAATTCGGAGCCTGATCCAAGTTTGTTTCTGCAAATACATCTACAATCAAGTGAATTCTTAGGACAAATACTTTCAACTGGATTAAACATTCTAAATAATCAAGCAGTTCAGTTTCGTTAATAGTAGTAGTAACATTATACATGTGTTAGGTAGGCTGTAGTAACACTATATAATATAAAGGAACAGTAAGTAGCTGCCAAACGGGTCCATGCTGGAATCTTCAATGGCATCACAAACAGGGAATGTTCAACCTGGCAGTCTCATTATCTCACATGATTACAAGAGAGCAAAAGCAGTATATCATGCAAAATCGATGTCGATGCGACAGCCAACTATGTTTTTGAATTTATGTCATCCCACTAGGAGCTTTAGTTCATGCATCCAATCTGGAAGTGCCAGTGAGAGTGTACGTTTGATTGGTAAGTGTAAGATGTGTTTCCATTAGAACATTTCCTTCTTGGGAGAATTAATTTTCTATCCAGTCCGAGCTGGTATGCACGTCGGAAAGAGTCACAAGCCTAACACAAATCGCCGGCAGTCCTAGCTACTTGCGTTTCTAAATCGTAGCCCACATCCTCAGGTCCTAACTGCCCCTCATAAGAGACAAAAGTCCAGAAATCACTGACATAATAACCAACTGGGTGAATTATTTGAGACACGATCTTCTGAATATGTACACCAGCATAGAACAAGTTGTAGCTTTGCACAGACTATTCCCTTCTGTTCTTTTTGGTATTCAACTTTAATGATCTCTGGTTTGTAACTTTAGGTTATCATTTCATTTTTGTTTTCTTCACACTACCACATTGGCGACGATAAGCAATCACGTAATAATCATCGATTTGGCAACCTTCAAAACAATATGGGGATATCATTTTCTACAATATTGTAACTACATGGGGTTATTTCTCAGGTTTTAAAGTATAGAGAAAAGTTGGGCCAACGTGAAAACACATGGTACAGTACATGTGCTCTTGTTTAACAGGTATAGCCAGTATACTTTGGAAACTATGATTGACAATTTAAAAAATGGCACTGGTTTAAAAATAATAACAAGAAATTATGTGTCCTTTGTCATCAAGAATCCCTGTAGCTTCAAGGACAATTATTTGAGAATAAACAATCGATTCCCTGGGACCTTTATGGACTGTTTAGCTACGTACTCAGTTCCTATCGAACCAAAAAAAAAAAAAAGTTAAGTCTTCCGATCACACACTGGAGTTGTACATCTGGGCCTATATGTATAACTTAACAGTTTGCTTGAACTCTTTCATGTTCAAAAATGTATTTCTTACTTATTACTGCGTGTCAATGATACTGAATAAACTTATGGGTGCGAGCTACATGTTACAACGTGCCTGTGGGTTAGCCAGCAAACATCTTTCGGTTTGTACTATGCATTAAAAAATGGAAGCGCAAAAGGGACACTTTAAGTGTCGAAGATGTGACAAACGATAGTGGTGTCACAGGACATCTAGTTTGTGATAACGTCACGGCTACATAATTAACTGATCATGTGACTCAATATTTTTTATGGATACAATATACTGATCCAAATGGACCATTCTAGTGCGCGTTTAAATTAACTCACTTGTATACGTACAGTGAGGCTGAGATTTAGTATTAGTGATGAAGCGAGAGGTGGAAGTGGTGAATATAAAATGATGTAAAGGTGCGTGATAGGAATTGCGACTGACTGATCTCCTAGCTTGTCTAATACTTTGGAATGATAGAGTAGGTAGCTTGGAATGTCCATGTCCCCTACACTCCATTGAAAATATACTTATTACCAATTAATACCGGTTCTTTAAATGCAACTAGTAAAGCCTTCCAGTTGACATGCATGTTGTCTTGGATAAACAGGGACTATGAAAACTAGCTAGCTTATTTGTAGTTATGCTTCTCATGGGTTAGATGGGCAAAAATAATGTCCCTGCCATCTCATTAATTTAAAAACAATTTTAGGTGTGGGTGCAAAGCCATTTTCATGGGCGTTTAACCACCCTATCCAGGATTTCGATAGGAAGAAAAGTAACAGCCTGAAGAAATAAATTGTCACAGGTTGCTCAAGTCTCCCGCCCCACCTGTGAACTTCAATTTCCTTAGGCGGATGCTTAAGCTAGATGTCTATGAACGCCTTTCTACTCTACATTAAAAAAATATATGTATGGAGCCTTCGGTGTCCTCACTTGATGATGGGTTACTTTGAAAACAATTTTAGGTGTGGGTGCAAAGCCATTTTCATGGGCGTTTAACCACCGTATCCAGGATTTCGATAGGAAGAAAAGTTGCCTGTAGAAATAAATTGTCACAGGTTGCTCAAGTCTCCCGCCCCATCTGTGAAATTCAATTTCCTTAGGCAGATGCTTAAGCTAGATGTCTATGAACGACTTTCTACTCTAGATTATAAAAAAAAGAAAATATGTATGGAGCGTTCGGTGTCCTCACTTGATGGTATCGTCGATGAACACGCCCATTTGCTTGAGGCTTTCACCATCGCCACGAGCTACTGTCATCAGCTCCATGAGATCCATCATACACCACCATCGCGACTCCGTGGGGACCCAGGAACATATTTGATCCCTCGTTGCCTCGGCTGCACCAGTTCTCCAATTGTTCTTGCTTCTTGCATATATTCTTTTTAGATAATGGGAAAAAAGCAGTTCCCTGCCTTGACCTCACATGAGGCTATGGTCAAGCTTCTTAGGTACATCCAAATCAAGCAAATAACACCTGATAAGCTCCACTGAAGGCCTGCTGCGCCACTAGGGGGAATGGTGCATCAGAACCTATATGGCTTTCTCAATCTCCTCGATGAGACCATCGTCAACAGTTAGATTGCCACTATAGATCAGGCTTCTCCTCTCGGCGAGCTTCCCATTGCTGCCGCTGGTCTCGCCTCTACTAATGATGTCGTCGAGTTCAACGCTCAGTGCAGCAGAGTTTGAAGTTGTGGATGGGACACGCCAACATATTGTTAGTATGCTGAATATTGTCCTGCATAAATGTCATGAATATTCTCAGTTGGCAGGAAACAATGCTGAGCTGAAGTGATGTATGGAAGTGCTGCCTTGAAATGATATGTGGAAATAATGTAATATATGTCGAATATGTTCAAATTTGGCTAAAATTATTCAAAATTCAAATATGTGTGGGAAAAAATTAATCAGATCAAAACAAGGAATCAACTGTTGGAAATGGCATTTCCTGAGATGGATATTCTACATATGCAGATTTAGAGCGGTTTGCTAAATGCATGTCAAAATAAAATATTTAATAGCCATGCTTTTGGAAATGTCATTTTATTTCCAATCAAAGAGTTATATGTTGTACTATACTACTGTCGACATGCATTTAGCAAACAACTCTAAAAAGGTACAAATACTGGAATAACTCTTTGATTGGAAATAAAATATTTTATAGCAATTATTGGTAAAAAGGTACGATACTGGAGACATTACCCATGTACAATATATTTTTATTGGGGGAGTAAAAAATTTAAAACTCACTTCTCTAGCAGTGTGTTGGACCAATGGTACTATCATTCCATGTGTTTCCTCGCTCATAAATGACAGTCCCGGGCCACGGGATCTGGTTAGGTTTTATCTGATCACGACTGTGTATGACTAAAGTGGGTAGTGATAGATGCTGTTGTGGCGTGGCAGCGTCAACAAAGCGGCTCTTGTGAATATCGGTTCATTACTCACGTGGGAATGCAGTAGCCGAGTGACGTCAATAAATTGCAGTAGCACAGTCACTGTCCATGTAGACATATAACAG
The DNA here is from genome assembly GCA_000970635.1 of Eragrostis tef. Taxonomy (NCBI): domain Eukaryota; kingdom Viridiplantae; phylum Streptophyta; class Magnoliopsida; order Poales; family Poaceae; genus Eragrostis; species Eragrostis tef. Next base: position 27,788 of record LAPY01001166.1, read on the forward strand.
TCGAACTCCTAGACAATCTAATATACACATGCGTTGCAGTCTTGCAGTAGCTCTTCTGTCCTGCTAGTTAAGGGCGTTTTAGTCGCATACCATGATCATTTGTTAGTGACCTGAAATCTGTTGAAGGAAAATATGTACAGTCCTTTCCGATAAGAAACAAAAGTTGAAACGAGCACATAAAACTGATGATGATAAATAAGATCACTATTTGGACTAATTTTAGGTCATTCGTATCAAGACATGGAATGCAAATATTCATATGGCAGTTTTAGTGACCAGCTATGCAATTGTGGTGACTAAGGATCATATGTTTTTGTATTGCTTAACTAATTCTGTGAAATGAACCATGCAGGATTCTGAAGAAAGAATTAACCGCAACTGAAGTCACAAACAATTGTTTTCACTGTCAAGTATCACTATCAATTGCCCCCCAAAAAAAAAGGTATCACTATCAATAGCTAGTTAGCCTGGCTATACAAAAATTCCGTCTCAAAAAATTGCAGCATATAGGTTAATCTTGAAGCTGGTTTCACTCTAGCTTCGGATCTGAGATTTGAATATGTTGATGCGAGCTGTTTGCTCCATCAAGAGTCCCACTTCCTGCACAAACTGAGAAAACTGATGGGCCCCTCTCTGGCCACTACATTGGTTGGATGAAATAGTACTAGCTCGTGCATCAGACAAAATCCTGTAAGTTTTCATCCATAAAGACAAGCAAAGCAAGCAACCTCCCCACCCACCTTGCAACTTCTTCCATTTTGCTTCCTCTCATAGCTCCTTTCTTTCATGCACTAATTTCCTGCTTCTTCTAGGATCTAGATGCCTTGGTACTCTATCTAGATCTCCATTTGCTCGACTTGTGAGCAAGTTTACAAAGATTTAGGAATTAGCCTTGTATCATCTCATGGATCCAACAAGGTACTGGATGCTGACCAGAAGAAAGTTTGGTGAGCAAAAGGCGCCTCTCTTTGCAACCCCCAACATCACCGTCGGCAGCAGCGGCGGTAGCAGCTCGGCATCCTACTACGAGTCGTGGGAGGAGCGAGCTTTCGCCGAGGACTCGGCGGGGCATCTCGGAGGGTGCATCTGGCCGCCAAGGTCTTACTCCTGCAGCTTCTGTGGCAGGGAATTCCGATCAGCTCAGGCGCTCGGTGGGCACATGAACGTGCACAGGAGGGACAGGGCGAGGCTCAAGCTCGCTGGGGTGGCTGATGATGGTGGAAGCGATAATCAAATCGTGTCACCTCGTCAAAGCTACATGATCCAGCCGTGCCCTCCTCAAATTGCGTCTCTGCAGCATGCCTACGTTGCAAACCCTAGTGCTCCTGGCACTGACGCTAACAATGATCCCTTGCGCAGTGTTCTTGCTCATTCTCCTAGATCTTTGGTTCAGCCTGCTACTGCAAGAAATGTCTGGGGCAATCAAGTGGTGAGTGCCCCACTTATCTCGGTGCCAGCTTGGATTCATAGTGGTAAGAAAGAAGTGTTACAAGACGCAGCTCAAACATCTCAGAGTAATCCAAGACCGGAAGTAGCAAGGATGTGTCCTAGCCAGGGACTACAAGTTGGGAGTGGTGCGTTGAAGCTGAGTATCCTGGGTTGCCGGACGAGAAGGGATGCCAGCGATGATGATGAAGAGAGTGTTCATGTAGGTTGTAAAAGAAGAAGAATTGATTTGGAGACAGCCCCTTTGATTCTTTGCTCTGTGACTCCGAAGCATCAACAAGATGGAGAAGATAATGCTGATGACAAGCCTGATGGTAGAAAGGTACTAAAATTTTGTCCCAGCTCCTCAGTTGAAGAACTAGATCTTGAGCTTAGGCTTGGAGAAGCCCCAAAAGTGAAGTAGATTTATGTAATTTCCACCATGTTTGAATGTCAATCAAAATGCTTTGTATTTATTCACCTATATATCACATGAATCAATGAAATCCTCCTTTACCTTTGAGCTCAGTTTCATATATTGTTATTCCAAATTTGTGTCATTATTTCTTTGAAATATTTTCTGAGTTAAGTTCATAAAATATTTGATTCAATGAGGACCAATTTGTTTTTCAGTGTTGTTCCAACGTTGAATTGGAACTCAAGATGTTATTACTCGCAAAGTCCAAGTGATTTAATCTAATTCTAATGTATACTCAGAAATTTTGTCTAGGCCGCAGATCAAAATAAATTCCATGTCTTATCTTGAAATGAACTTCATGGTGCTGGCATTGCACATTGATGATGTCATAGATATGCATATATATATATGTACGACACAATATTTCACCCTGTTCGCCTAGCTGCTTTGCAGTAGCTACATTGTTTCAGTTATTTCTTCTGCAGCTGCTACAGTGCTCGCAGTTATTTTTCTACAACCGCAGCCGCAGCTGCAGCCTACCAAACAGGCTGTTTTTTTAAGTTCCTCTCTATTGTTTGGTTCATCGTATCAATTCAAGTTTGAAACATTTATCGCTTTACCGCCTGGATCAGTTTTAGTTTGCATCTGCTTTAGAGAGGATAGTTGACTGTGAATAAGTCATTTACTTCATGAAAAAGACTTATCAATGATCATAAGCAATTATATATTACCTTTGATTTGTATTGATTGAGTTTCCAAATGCGGTCCAGTTTGCATTAACGGATTATTCCAAAGGACTAATAGAATTTGTTAGAACAATTTATGATATGAAACTTTTCATGCCAATATATATCTCCTTGCAAAAGGTGAACTCACATTTAGGGCGCGTTCGGCGTTTTAGAGGGGCAAATTTAGAGGGGTCTAAACAAAAAAAAACTTGTCTTAAACAAAGTTTAATTACAAAACTAACTGCAGAACCCCCGGTCTAAATCGCGAGACGAATTAATGAGAGTAGTTAAGCCGTGATTAGACGATGGTTACTGTAGCATTACTGTAGCAAAACATAGATTAATTAGGCTCATTAGATTCGTCTCGCAAAGATGTACCCATCTGTAAAAAGGTTTTGTCATTAGACTTTATTTAGTACTCTTAAATAATAAGATTTTTTTTAGTGCTAAAGTTTAGAGGGGTCTAAACGGATGCAACGAACGCGCCCTTAGTGACGTTGGAAACATGTCATAGTTGTACTGACAACGTTATCTTAAGCCTGATACAATGTTGTAACCTGCAAGTTGGAAAGTGTAAAATCAAATTACTTTGTACTTAATTATCCAGCTGAATCGGTTAGTTCAGGTCACATGCAAATGGTTGTTTCTTGAGCACTTAGCAGTGTTTGTATGTGTGTCTGTTGTGAGAGTAAAAGCCATTCATGGTGATCAGAGCTTGATCTATGAGAGAGAAATAACTTGGATTGCTACGTACAGACACTAACTGACTCGAGTGCATGGGAAGTGAGGAGGAAGATGTCATCTTCCCCCGGCTCTCCCCACTAATTAAGCCCTCACTGACACATTCCAGCAGTGGAACAGAAATTTAAACCAGGCACATGCATGTGATGACAGAAAGCCCTCTCTAGGATATTACCTCTGATGCCTGGAGCAGTACTTGGATTCCATTCTCCACAGTACATATTCCCTCGTCTCCTTTCTCCATGCAACTCCTTGTTTCCTTCCTGATTTCTTTCTGTATAAAAAACATATATATCAAAAGACATTCTTGTAGCCCTTTTGTCCTCAGTTGATATAATAGTTTCTACCCGCGTCATGCGCTAGCTTTGTTCCCTTCGCCGCACTGGGTTGAATACGGACATCACAAATCCATCTCTCTAGCCTTAACTTCTCCCATGCACGAGAATGCATCTTTCTCTGTGACCTGCAGGGCAATGAGCAGCAAGACAGTACTCACATCCAGCAACGAGCAGTGCACCATGCTCTGAGCAACGCACGGCCGGGGAGATAGAATAACTCGAATACTCGATCACTCTTGTACACAATGTCAACTGTGACTTCAAGAGGGATTTAATAACACATGTGTGCAAGCTTTCCCCTGGAGGCAATGGCAGATTGATAGTATATCGCGTTGTAGATGCTTTCAGCGGATGTGCAAGTTACCAATTCATACTTATTTCGAAAGAACACTTAGCACTCTATATATGGACGGCTGCAGGCCTGCAGCTAGCTTTATGCATCTCTGGAAAGTGGAAAGAAGCAAATGATAGGACAAGTACCTACTGAAGCTTAAAGCGTGTAAGCTGCGGAAGATGCAAGTGTTAGTACAGAGATGCACTGAACTGTTCTTGTCTTGCTCCTAAGCTTGTTTCACGCAAAACGACACGCCTCTGCATCATCAGTGAGTTCAACAGCTAGAAATGTACTGAAGGGTTGTCTGTGAGTGTTATAGCTAGCTAGGTTGCTTAGTTGTTGAGTAGTCATGCAGATAGTATAATGTATGCATGTGCACATGGTTAGAGGAATGTCATTTTTGGTTGCATGATGCTGCTTGTAAAAACATATATATCAAAAGACATTCTTGTAGCCCTTTTGTCCTCAGTTGATATAATAGTTTCTACCCGCGTCATGCGCTAGCTTTGTTCCCTTCGCCGCACTGGGTTGAATACGGACATCACAAATCCATCTCTCTAGCCTTAACTTCTCCCATGCACGAGAATGCATCTTTCTCTGTGACCTGCAGGGCAATGAGCAGCAAGACAGTACTCACATCCAGCAACGAGCAGTGCACCATGCTCTGAGCAACGCACGGCCGGGGAGATAGAATAACTCGAATACTCGATCACTCTTGTACACAATGTCAACTGTGACTTCAAGAGGGATTTAATAACACATGTGTGCAAGCTTTCCCCTGGAGGCAATGGCCGACTCATACATGGCGTTGTAGATGCTTTCTGCGGAGGTGCAAGTGACCAGCTGAACGCTTCAGCACTCAATGGACGGCTGCAGGCCTGCAGAGCTAGCTTATGCATCTCTGGAAAGTGTAAAGAAGCAAAAGATAGGATAAGTTCCTACTGAAGCTTAAAGCGTGTAAGATGCGGAAGATGCAAGTGATAGGACAGAGATGCACTGAACTGTTTTTGTCTTGCTCCTAAGCTTGTTTCACGCAAAACGACAAGCCTCTGCATCATCAGTGAGTTCAACAGCTAGAAGTGTACTGAAGGGTTGTCTGTGATTGTTAGAGCTAGCTAGGTTGCTTAGTTGTTGAGTAGTCATGCAGATAGTATAATGTATGCATGTGCACATGGTTAGAGGAATGTCATTTTTGGTTGCATGATGCGCTGCTATGCTGTGTGAGCAACAGTATAATATTCTACCAATTATATATCCAGAAAAAGAGAGCACTGGAACTGGCTCTCTACATGGGTAGGACGGATTATATATCTTAGGGTTGCTATACAACCAGCACTATATATAGTACTTGGGGTGTGTTTAATAATCCTGTGGGAGAGAATATGGAATCAAATGCACTGATCGCCACGGTATTTTATCCGAAACATTGTACTGGACAAGTACATACTATGGTTGAGCAAGACAAATATACCTTTAGAATGATTGGAAGGAAAGGTTAAAAGTCTATGTTATTAATAATATACGCATTAACATGTCTGCGATAAGAGGGGCCAATTAAGCGACCTTGCCAATTTGTTTTTAATGCTTGTGGTTTATGGCCGTACTGCCTTTATTTCACCTGATTCACTACATGCCCCTCCTGTTTGTGAAATAAAAGAGCTGAATGTAGGTTTCAGTTTCAGAGTACATGCCCCTCCTGATTCACCTGATTCACTATATGCCCCTCCTCATGCTCTTCACAGCTCCTATACAACCATAAACATGGGATATTGCCTGAAAACGTCCTTCTGGCATTCATCATTGGTGACATGGTATGTGTTTGAACTGATAAACAGCAAAACCTAAAATTTACCCAAATGATCCTTAGCCTAAACATGCATGCATGATCAATACAGTACACTGATACTAAATTGAGATTAGAAACTAATCAAATCGGAGTTTGATGAAGACATGAGCGCCTATGAGAATGATGCAGACATTGGTGTAGATGATGTAGTGCGCCGGTATATCGGCAAGGAGACCTCTGATGGTGATCGAGTCATTCTAGGAAGCGTCGAGATGGCTTTCCGCCTTTAGGTCACCTCTTGCACTATATCATAGATGTGGATAGGGGTACAAATTGGTGACCTTTAAGGTAACCTCCAAACCTCTTTAGTTCATTCAAAACTTGCACTCATTTTGAAATCTAGTTCAATTTGAGTGAACTAAAAAGGTTCAGAGGTGACCTTAAAGGTCACCAATTTACACCCATGTGAAGACAGCGAGGAGCCATCAGGTGGTGATCGACGTGAGCCTTGCGAGGAAGTGACGACCTTCAGGTCACCACCAACGCTATCCTGGATATGGAGACGGTCTTCGTTATTTACTTGTCTTAAAAGAATTGGTGGTAGCTTACAAAAGTGTGTATGTCCTAGTGAGTGAGACTTTGGTTACGTGGATTTGTTTTACTTGTAAGTTTGTTTGGATGTTCCTGCAAACTTGTTTTCAATATATATAGTTATTATTTGGAAGCTAATATACATAAGCCGAAAGCTCCAGTTTTAAGCTCTAAAGAGCAACTAGCAACCTTCAAGTTGCACACGTACACGGAGTGACTGATATGTGTACGAGTACGAGCCACACGATTCATCGGAGAGCAGCGCGTGCATGTACGTAGAGCCACATGATTCGCCGGAGAGCAGCGCGTGCAGGTTCACAACTGATCCCAATTGACCAGTGGCTACTGGCTCGTCAACTTCCATCAAATTAGCAATGGCGGATCGAACCTTGAACCCCCTTCTCAGCAAAAGGTTTGCAGGGTCAAGAAACGGGTCACACCACCAACCAGCACCACCTGCAAACTCATCTAGACGAGAAGATGCGGCGCATGACACCAGCATGACCTTGGCCCTGCGCTCATCGCATCCAGTGCCAAGGACACAAGGCCTGGCGAGATTACAGACGACGGCCGTGCCACAGCAAAGGGTTGTTCAGTCCGGTTTGGCAAAAAGTGGCCAAGGAGTCGGTTACTGTTCATAGAGCTGTGGATCAACAGTAGATTAATAAGTACAATGAAAAGTACTCTCTCTATCAAAAATAAAAGTATTTGTTGACTTTCAGAACAGTACTCGACGTGCAGTACTCTAGCCACCTGCCGGTTTCGTCGCCGGTACGGTAAACCGCCGGTGAACACCCCCAGCAAGCACGCAGCGAGGTTTGAGGACGATAGGAGCAAGAGAGAATAACGAAACCCGCTAAGCACTCAGACACTTGTGAAGTAACAGTAACAGCAACTCTCCCCTACCGGGTTCACCACTGGTTTGGCCGAACCATGAAAGAACAGCCTAGGAGCGATCATGCGATGAGCCATTGAGAACGGACGTGGGGGTCGGTCACCAGCAGCGGTGAGGGAGATGGATTGTGAGATTTTGCGACAGCGGCGTGAAAGGGCGATAGAGGGAATAAAGGTTTCTTTGCGGGAGTTTTCCATGAAAGTGCGTAAGTGGATGCAGGAAAGTAATGGGCAGCGTTAGATCGAAACCGACATCTTGCGCTAGTCATTTGCACCTTTGCACCAAATACTTTATTTTCACTAAAATTTTACCCGACATTTGAATGGCTCAAGCCAAGACAAAATTGGCATGTCTTATTTGCATTTTTTTATCACGGCGGACAGGACCGCATGGGCCGGGCCACATGCCATCTCGATATAGGCCGAGGCTAATGGAAAAGACCTACAACCAGGCCTAAATGTTCCTAAATATGGTATGTGGATCGATGCGCTAGCCTAGCAGCACACTGATGTGAGAGTGTGATGGCCTTCCAAGTTGTATTCTGCTTTGGCGCCTGTTGAGTAATGAATTGGTATTCCACTTCAAAAAGAAGGTAGCTGAATGACTGATGAACAGAGGGATCTTCGTTGTTGCGTCTCAACTTTCAGACCACACCACCCCAAGGCTGCCCTGGAGGAGTCGTGGACACACGGGATCAGTTCACTAGTATAACAAATAAACTCCTGGACTGCTGTACATGTTTAAGTTGTTTTTATTACTTATCTTGATTCGTGGTGTGATAGATAGAGTCAGCCATCGATCATGTTTGCTTTCAAGGACAAAAACAAAGGATAAATATTGTTCTTCAGTACTACATGGAAGAAAAGGCTGAATGTATCCTGATTCCTTCTGGATGGGATCGATTAAGTTCACTATGACAAATATACGTCTTACCCTGGTGATGTGCTGATGTACAGTTGTTTAGTACTTTACTTGTACAAAAAGGGATGGATGTGATCGATTCAGTTCAGTACGTATGACAAATATACATCTTACCCTGGTGATGTGCGGATTTACAGCTGTTTTAACATACCATTTCACTCTTGATAGAATCCTTACAACAATCAGCCATCGAGTATGTTGTTTCTTGTCAAAGGAAGACGAGATCATGTTCTGTAGAACAAAAGGTACTAGAATGGGTGCATTTTCCAATGTACATATCTTGCCGGCTTCCATCATTATCATGAACCATGAGCCATCGATCATCAATCATCGTGCAGCTGCTGGTCGATATCGGCATGTCCGGCGCCGGCCTCGACGTTGATGATGTACTCGATCTCCTCGGCGACCTCCTTCATGGATCTCCTCGAGGCACCCTAGCGCGAGGAACCCGAGCGCCTTCATGGTGTCTCGCTCCAGCCGCGTGGCGCCCTCCTTGATCGCCGGGTCGACGACGTCCATGATCCGCTCCTCGTCGGCCGCCCTGCGCGCGTGCACGGCGAGGTTGACGTCGTCGGCGCCGCGGGCGAAGTCGATGGCGCGCCGCGCCGTGAGGAGCTCCAGCAGCACGACGCCGAAGCTGTAGACGTCGCTCTTGTCGGTGAGCTGGTAGTTGCGGTAGTACTCCGGGTCGAGGTAGCCCAGCGGGCCCCGCGC
>LAPY01001166.1:90791-106989 GCA_000970635.1 Eragrostis tef
TTTTATCGTTAGATATATTTTAAATATAATTTATTTGTTTTTTAAGAAATAATAAATAAAACAAATAGTTAAACGTGATGTCTAAAATTTAACAAATGCTTACCTTCTGAACTCGGAGGGAGTAATATGACAAGATGAACAATTCATGTGCATAATAAAGTACGTTCCAGCAAATAGCGTCTTGCGAGGGTTTATGTGCAAAATGTGCAAGGTACTAACAAATCTGTCTGTTGGTTCGCGATCGAATGGCCGTCGATGGTCTGGAGCACCAGAAAGGGCGTTGGCACCAAGAACCGAACCGTTCTCCGGTCTTCTGCTCTGCTCTCATCTCAGGCCGCCGGCGCCGCTCCCTCCCCACACATCCCGCCGGCATCCAGCTCTAGTCCGCCGCGTCATCCCTGCCGCCCGGTGTTCCAGGCTGCCCTGCCCCGCCCCGCCCTCAAATCAGCAGGAAGAACCACCGCGCGGAGGAGGGTGCGCTGACGCGGGCCGGCCGTGCGAGGACCCGGCGCCGGCATTGGAGCCCCCCGGGAGGTTCCACAGGGTAATCCGTCACTACTTTTCACCATTGATTTCCAGTCGGTAGAAGGAACCCTAACCTGTACCCATTTGACTATAGCAATTTCTCGAGGCAGGAGCACCGGTTTCCATCTCTCCTCTACAGACGACGGTGCGGCGGGCGGGGCGGGCCTGACCTGGCAGTCAGTACTCGACTTCGTCGGCCGACCTCTGAGCGCCAGTCCGGCGAGCCCTCAAACTTCCCCTATCCAACTGGACTCGGATCGATCCCGGGCGCTCACCCCCCGCACAGATGGCGCAGATCCCCAACCTCGACAACGCGCCGCTCAACCTCGCGGCCCTCAGGTCCCGTCCCCTCCTCCTCCCACCACTCGCCTCCACCGCGATCCATTGCGGCTTCGGATTCTGACACTCGGGTTCGGTCCGTTTTGTTGCAGGGAGCAGTCGCAGAAGGACTTGCTCGGCATCCTCAAGAGCGTGAGTTTCTTGTCTCGCACTGCCGGTTGCAATTGCTGGTGCACTTGCTGTTGATTGGTGCTTGACAGAAGAGTTTGATTTCCTGTGTTGCAGATTAGGGGGAAGAAGTGTCTGGTCATCGACCCCAAGCTTGCGGGGACCCTGTCCTTCGTCGTGCCGACATCGCTGCTGAAGGTGGGATGATAGAGTGTCGAAAACTGTTGATGATTACTTTCTCTTGCATACTTATCTTTAGAAGCTCTGTTGATTCTCTGAGCATAGGTGTATATCACAGTAATATTCCTAGTGACACGATACCTTTTGTACATCTAGTCATATGGTCTAGGGTGTTGTGGCAGATCATCGGTTTAGTTTCTTCGGTTGATGAGCTCATTAAATGGTATGCTATGTTTGCAGGAGTATGGCGCGGAGCTGCGACTTCTCTCCTCTGACCCCCTGCAGACGGAATGCCAGAAAATCGTGTATCTTGTGCGCTCTCAGCTCAGCTTCATGAAATCCATTGCGAGTCAAATCAAGAGCGATGAACCCAAAGGACTCCAGAGGGAGTACTTCCTCTACCTCGTGCCACGCCGCACTGTTGCTTGCGAGAAGGTACATGTTATTCTTTTTCCTGTTTGGATTAATGTACTTGTCAGTCTCGTATGACATGCTAGAGTTTCTGTTTGTAGAACTTAGACTAGCCTTCAATTTATTGCGCATTTTTTGTTTCTCAAGGTGAATTTAGGAAGAATCTCACCAACATAATAAACCAGTTCCCAGAATGAATATCTGTTCTATTGAACCTGCAGTTCTTGTATGCTTTTGTTCAGAAAGAACAGTTCCGTTCTGTTTGAATGTATAAATTTTGAATAAAGCATCAAGGTGACAATTTGTTTAACCAGATTTTAAAAGTTATAAAATCTGGACCCAGTCCGCATGCTATGCTTGGACATGATGTTTGTGTCTGTTCCTTTATGTATTGTAGTTGGCATGTTAAGACATTGAATGTATGTAAAACAACGGTTGTGATGCAATTCAGTTTTGAAATGTTATATCCAATTAAATGCCATAAATTCGCCAAAGCTCGGTTGACCGAGTGGCCAGAGCGGTCAGCTCTCCTGTCGGCCCGGGTTCGAGCGGCGGCACCCGCGCGGTACTGTAGCTCGCTACAGTGCCGCGTGTGTACTGTAGTGAAATACCTGCAGTGCAAAAAAAAGTCCCCTCGCCCTCTCAGGTCAAAGCACATGGTAAAGACTCGTGCCGAAGCTCACAACGGCCAGCTGAGTCCCTGTGTAGGATCTTGAGAGGGGGTTCGGGGGTTTTCTCGGCCTGCGTGAGAGGCTCTTCTCCTTAAGCAAATGCCGTCGGGGGCGGTCTTCCCCCGGCAGGTCGAGTTTTTTAAATGCCATAAATTCATTACATTTGAGTGTCCCCATATTACGTCCCTTTTGAAAATGAATGCTCCAAGGGCATGGTGCCCTTTCTTTTTTGCTTGCCATGATGGAATTGAAGAATGTTTAATTTCTTATTAGTTGTCATTGGAAAAGGGCTGCTAAAATCACTGTTGTATTTCGGACTTGCAGGTCTTAGAGGAAGAGAAAGTTCATCAGAAATTGACAATTGGAGAATACCCTTTGTATCTAGTTCCATTGGATGAGGATGTCCTTTCTTTTGAACTTGAGAATTCTTTACAGGTACTGATGCCCGTGGGTCCAGCATCTGCGTTCCTATTCCGAATCTCAATTGAGCTTGTTATGATTTTCAGGAATGTCTTATTGAAGGAGATACCAGTTCTATCTGGCATGTTGCAAAAGCAATCCATAAGTTAGAGGTATCTATGTCTTCCCTCCACATATTTATGGTCATGTACCTGAAATAAAAGAAAATATTCAAGATGAACCTGTTTTTGGCAGACAGTATATGGACATGCTAACTTGCTATATGCTACTGAACTGGAGAGTGCAGATTATTTACCTCTCTACAAATATTTGTGAATAAATTTATCATTAAGTAGAAAGCCCGACTCCCTGTTGTACTTTGGTAGTTTAGTCACTGTTATAAAATCCTTTGAAGCTGCGTACTTATGTGGTGTACTACTGCTGCTTTTGCCAGTTTGCTTTTGGAGTTATCCCCAATATCAGAGCTAAGGGTGCAGCCTCAACCAAAGCCGCAGAGTTGTTGAACAGTATGCAACTAGAGGATCCCGTCAACATGGAAGATGTAACTCCAGTTGACTTGTACCTTTAATGACTGATATTTATAAGTTTGCTTGAAACTGATCAGTTCCTTTTTTTTTTCAATTCTGTTGTCCTAGATGGGAATTCCAGAGATAAACACCGTAATTTTGTTAGACAGAGAGGTATACATTCTTTTCTTTTTTTGGTCGGAATCTTCAAGTCTAAAACTAACCGTGTCGCTGTTTCTCATGTCTTCTGTCTTATCATTGCATTTACACTGAACATGGTCAACATGGTGCCTGAAGGTGTGGTTGGTAAAGTAGAATAGTCCACAATCGTTCTGAGATGTTACCAAAAGTTTTAAGGGAAAGATTTTACTAAAAGTGAATGTGTAGATTATGCTGTGCAAGGCTTTAATTTAGATTGCCAGAAGTCCGTCATTGTTACAACTTTCTTGACAAGCAACATGTTTATTGTTCTTTACTAAAATAGGAAGTCATAAAGTACTGCATCCCATTAACATCTTTGCTGCATCTTGCCCTGAGCAAAACCATCTAACTTATACATGCAGATAGTGCTTCCATCTAGTACAATAGTTTTAAATAGATGCGGGACAGATGGATGTTAGCTCCCAGTATTTTAATCATATATCCACTATTACGAATACAATGATTTCAGATTTGGGTTATTCTAGGTTTTGTAAGTTGCACTTATCTTTTTTCCTTTCAGGTGGACATGGTGACACCAATGTGCTCTCAGTTGACATATGAAGGATTATTGGATGAGGTAGGTTACAAATGCTCATCATCCTGATTATTCACAACTTCATGAGTATTTGATAGGGTTTAGTCAACATGAAACATCAAATAGTTCCTTGTGAGTAACAATGTTGTTGCAGATGGGAAAATGTTGTAAAATGTCTCCAAAGAACACCTAAAACCTGCTATTCCTTAATCAGTGACTGTCTTAACGTTTAGTCATTATTTATACAAACAAGTATTTAGACTGGTCTTAAGGACATAGTAATGGTACCTTTCGCATAAAAAACCCTTTCAGGATGCTACTTTGTGTTCACCTAATCGATACTATCGAAGTTTATTGTGAAAGATGTTAGGTGTGTATTGAAGGCTGACAATGTTTTAAGCGATATCTGTTTTTGAATGGCAGTGGTACTACACTGTTTTACTTTCATGGTTATGTGAAAGCAGTTGTTAGGTAATGGCTGGTTTTTCTTTTATGATTCGTAATTAGTCCTAACAGATGTTTTATCTAGGTCAGTTTTATTGGAAAGCAGTTGCCAGGTAATGGCTGATTTGCCTTTATCAATAGATCCAACTCCAAGTCAGAAATGTGTTATATGATGTGGTATCCCATCTCAAATGATATCCTACCCCTCTATTGTTAGTTTACATGTATTGCTACTTTGCTCTATTAGCAAATACCTATCGCTCTTTTTTGGTTCCTGTTGCGGTAACCCTGCCTGGCCCAGGCAGGCGAAATCCAACGCCTGGGGACGCTGCCTGCCCCAGGCAGAATTTTGAGGACGCCAATCAAAGAAGCCGGTATTCTTTGTTTAACTGAAAATGCAGCACCTGCATGAGATGTGGTCTTCACAGCTGGATGGTATTGTCTAGGATAATCTTAGCTCAGTTAGGTTTTGTCACATTTTTGTCTATTTAGTTCTTGTGATTCGGTAAGAAACAACAAGCCAGGTGCGATTTCATCGCTTCATGGATTGCAAGTTTGGGATATTTGTTATGTAAATCAATGGCATCAAAACAGAGTCTACCATTCTGTTTGCTGCATTGCTATTGCGATATAAAACCTAAAGTTGTTTGAACTGCATTCTTGATAATATTTTATCGTACAGATGCTTCAAATTAATAATGGGTCTGTGGAAGTCGATTCGAGCATCATGGGAACCCAGCAGGATGGGAAAAAGGTCAAGGTTCCTCTGAATTCAAGGTAAGTATCCCTTATGTTCACAAGTTCTAAGAGTCTTGTTTGCATATGAATACCATTTCTCTTTTTATGCGAATACTTTTTGCTTTGTGTATACTTCTATTGGCATCCTTGTCCACCTCAATATACTTATGGTTCATCTTACACTGTTGGAAAGTGTTAAATATATTAAAATACTTATTGTATTATTATCATTTATTGACACAGTAAAATGCCATACCAGCCTACGAAACAGGAAAACCGAGGGTGGGAAGCAAAAAAGACATAGAAAAAAAGGGGAAATAAAAAGCGAGGGGTATTGGTCCAGCTCATCAGCCGTCCCACAAGTTCATCCCTGCCCCACCGCCAGCCCACAACTAGTGTTCCCCTGCCGTTCACTGGATAGCCCACTCAGATCAACCACCACAGCTGACCCAAGGGAGCCCATCCCTAAAATCAGCGGGGATGGGGGAGGCATTGGCTATTGGGCCTCCATACCACTTTGGTTTCCTCCTCTCCATGTTTCCATCGCTGCATTTGGTTAGGCATCGAGGACGCCCAGACTCCTAGCCAAATGAAATTTCTTTCCGATGATTTTTCATGAAAAATGTTTTTCATAGTTGTGCCATTTAAATATGTTTTTTACTTGCGGACAACCATTTGAATATGTCATAAACATATCATGGTTACATTGCATGTCATTATTTCCTTCAGAAATCATTTATATTATCTTAATATATGTAGGCTTGCGTCGTGTGGAGCTATATATTTATACTGATATTCTCTTATTTTCAGTGATAAGTTGTACAAGGAGATTCGAGACCTCAATTTTGAAGTTGTAGTTCAGGTTCATTCGCTGACTCTTGTCTATTTCATCTGAAGGAGCTTGTAATAATATTTGTGCCATTTTATTATCACTACTATTTTCAGGGCTAACTACAACAAGTGAGTGCAATTGTTCCTTCTACTACCATTTTTATTAAGTCATCTAAATTGTGTTAACTGCAGGTCTTGCGTCAAAAGGCAACATCTATTCAACAAGATTACGCAGAAGTAAAATCAACCAATGTAAGACTAAAAAATTTAAGTGCTATGTTGTTTACTAATTTACTTCACAAAGATTCTTGAAGAAAACCGGTGCAAATACATGAGTTCATTTATGTGTTGATATGGGCATTCTGTTTAGGTGATTTTACTCTTTAGAGTTACAACGAGCCTCGTAATGACTCATAAGTTTTTATAAGTGTGAATTTTTTACTTATGTAGATATAAATCAAGTGCTTTGATTGTTTATTCAAGTTTTTTGTTTACTTAAGGGAGAATGCCTTTATAAATTACAATGCATTATAATTATTTAGATTGGGAATTCCCTGTAGCACTTTAAACGGATCGAGATGTCTAGTCTGGTATTCTTCAGTCATGCCTGAGACTTGAGTTAATAGAATGGGAATGAACTCTTCCTATTGTACAGTCAAGCATGAGTGCACTATCATCTGTACTTTAGCCTTGAAATGTTATGTTATTACCTCACAAATGTCATATGCATATGTAATTAGCAGCAATCTTAGAGGGAGTGGTTCATTTGTAAGAACTAGAAGCAGTAACAGCTCAGTTGGTTAGTGTGTCCTGTAGAGGGGAAGGCCACCCAGACTCGAACCTCGGCACACCAATTTGTGGGTTCCTTGAGAGATTTCTTTCAGAGAGTTTCCTCATTACCCAGGGTTGGTACTCCCCTGTATGAAAATTAGAAAACAAAATTGCCAGGGGGAAGTATCTAGAAATGGCTAGCAATATCTAGTCATGTAGCCTTAATATCTTCACATACAGCGAAAAAAATGCAAGATGTGTATGATGTTATAGCTTGGTATAGATCTAATTTTGTACAGCACCCCCATTTTTTGTACTAAAAAAACTGATCTGTTATGTTCTGTTGATTGCAAGCATGGTAGATTATATTTTGCTAATAAAATGCGATTAATATATACTTTTGTTTGTAAACAGACTCAGTCGGTTTCTGAGCTGAAGGATTTTGTGAAGCGATTGCACTCACTGCCAGAGATCGCCGTGAGTTAATTGTGTGCCCTTCAATTTACCTCTGTTTTAATGCTGTGAGTTAATTGTGTGCCCTTCATTTTACCTCTGTTTTAACTATACTAACTGCATGCAATAAATTAGAGGCATGTTCATTTGGCACAACACTTGCAATCTTTCACCGGAAAACCCTCCTTTCATGCGCGACTAGACATAGAACAGACAATATTGGAGGTTCAGAACTTTGAAATGTGAGTATATCTTTTCATATCTCCTTTATTCTTTTTTGTTTAGTTCATTTCACATTTCTTGGTAGTTTATTCTGCGTTTTAGATGAGTTGTCCACGAGTACTCTCAGAGTTTTTATTTATGATTTTTTCTATCGGTTACATAACATAAAGCATAAAATATAACTAAAGTATACTGATTTCCTTTCATAGAGTTGGGCCTGCTAGTTCACAGTATTAACTAAAGTATACTGATTTCTTCTTTCATAGTGTTGGGCATGTGAGTTCAGTTGTGTATACTTCTCAGTTCGCTCTCAGTTGATGTTAAAATGCTAGCTAAGCTGACTTCATCCCCAGATGTTTCGAGTATATTGAGGAGATGATACATAAGCAGGAAGCTATTGAAAATGTGCTTCGCCTTCTTGTGTTACTTTCACTTACAAATGCTGGGTTGCCAAAGAAGAATTTTGATTACTTGAGGTATGTTTATGTTACTATTTAAAGCCTTCTTTTCTTGTCCGTTGCGCCTGTGTTTTCTGTTTTTGCCTCACATTTTGAGAGGATATTATAAGAAAAGGAAATTAATCTATCCTCAGCCAATTGTTATTTCCTAGCCCTCTAGTTTCTCTCATCTAGCTCTGCTACTCTTTATGACAACGACACAGATGCTGTGCTGCATGTCAGACTCAGGTATAGTCATATTAGATAGACTTAAGAAAGCAGAAGTTCAAGATTCTTCCAACAAATGGATAGAGTTTATATAGGGCCCAAGAAATGAAATAAAGGGTGCAATGGGCATAGCTGGACCATCCAGCGCGGGCGGAGCTTCATGGAGGCAAAGCTGAGCTCTGGCCTAACATTGCCCCATGCAAATTTAGCGTGTATTCTTCTCTCCAGCTACTTAATGCAACATTGCTCTGTTCTTTTTCCCAAACCAACACACTACAGCTGCGACCCAACAGGCAAGGCCACCAAAGCGAACTCACCACATGTCCGCAGCAAAGATGTTGACCCCACCCCACACACAAGGTTTGACCCCATGCCCCGTCACTGCCATCCAGCCCACTTTCACATAACTTGGCTGAACCTAGTGCGGACACTCCAAACTGAATGACTCACACTCAGTTGCCTGCTCTCTTTCCTCGTTAATTATTTACCCTCCACGAGTCACTGACTTTTGGTCACTATCTCACCCCAGCAACTAACAAATTTGGTAGTTTGATTCTGCCACATCTTTCACCATTCTCACTTTAACTGGTTTGCTGCTGCTGGGGACTACGTTGCTTGTGCTCCTCTGATGCTGGTCGCCTTCTCATCCGTCCTGGATCTTTCTTGCTTGCTTGCTGCACTTTCTTGCTTTGCGTCAATGGTCAACGGATATAGGGATGAGTGTGCTTGTGTAACACTGGCACCTGCCCAGTGGAGGAACCCTATTCTCGGGTTCAACATCGACACTCTAGCTTATACACACAATAGTAGCCAGGCATAGACATAATTTCTGGCATTTAATGCTTGCTTGAGCTTTTTTTTTTTGGCCTTTGCCAGGGTTATGTTATTTGAAAAATTATTTCTTGGTGACTTTTATTGAGCTTGTGTATGCGTAATAATGCTAGCTAAGCTGACTTCATCCCCAGATGTTTCGAGTATATTGAGGAGATGATACATAAGCAGGAAGCTATTGAAAATGTGCTTCGCCTTCTTGTGTTACTTTCACTTACAAATGCTGGGTTGCCAAAGAAGAATTTTGATTACTTGAGGTATGTTTATGTTACTATTTAAAGCCTTCTTTTCTTGTCCGTTGCGCCTGTGTTTTCTGTTTTTGCCTCACATTTTGAGAGGATATTATAAGACAAAGGAAATTAATCTATCCTCAGCCAATTGTTATTTCCTAGCCCTCTAGTTTCTCTCATCTAGCTCTGCTACTCTTTATGACAACGACACAGATGCTGTGCTGCATGTCAGACTCAGGTATAGTCATATTAGATAGACTTAAGAAAGCAGAAGTGCAAGATTCTTCCAACAAATGGATAGATTTTATATAGGGCCCAAGAAATGAAATAAAGGGTGCAATGGGCATAGCTGGACCATCCAGCGCGGGCGGAGCTTCATGGAGGCAAAGCTGAGCTCTGGCCTAACATTGCCCCATGCAAATTTAGCGTGTATTCTTCTCTCCAGCTACTTAATGCAACATTGCTCTGTTCTTTTTCCTTTTGCCAAACCAAAACACTACAGCTGCCACCCAACAGGCAAGGCCACCAAAGCGAACTCACCACATGTCCACAGCAAAGATACTGAATGCTGTAGAAATTGCACCCCCACCCCACACACAAGGTTTGACCCCATGCTCCATCACTGCCATCCAGCCCACTTTCACATTAACTTGGCTGAACCGACACTCCAAACTGAATGACTCACACTCAGTTGCCTGCTTTCTTTCCTCGTTAATTATTTACCCTCCACGAGTCACTGACTTTTGGTCACTATCTCACCCCAGCAACTAACAAATTTGGTAGTTTGATTCTGCCACATCTTTCACCATTCTCACTTTAACTGGTTTGCTGCTGCTGAGGACTTCTTTGCTTGTGCTCCTCTGATGCTGGTCGCCTTCTCATCCGTTCTGCATCTTTCTTGCTTTGCGTCAATGGTAAACAGATATAGGGATGAGTGTGCTTGTGTAACACTGGCACCTGCCCAGTGGAGGAACCCTGTTCTCCGGTTCAACATCGATGCTCTAGCTTACACACACAATAGTAGCCAGGCATAGACATAATTTCTGGCATTTAATGCTTGCTTGAGCTTTTTTCTTTTGGCCTTTGCCAGGGTTATGTTATTTGAAAAATTATTTCTTGGTGACTTTTATTGTGCTTGTGTATGATTGTTTTTTTAGGGGGGGGGGGGGGGGGGGTGTGCACTATCATCTGTACTCTAGCCTTGAAATGTTATGTTATTACCTCACAAATGTCATGCATGTGTAAGTAGCAGCATATCTTAGAGGGAGTGGTTCATTTGTAATAACTAGAAGCAGTAACAGCTCAGTTGGTTAGTGTGTCCTATAGAGGGGAAGGCCACCCAGACTCGAACCTGGGCACACCAATTTGTGGGTTCCTTGAGAGATTTCTTTCAGAGAGTTTCCTCATTACCCAGGGTTGGTACTCCCCTGTATGAAAATTAGAAAACAAAATTGCCAGGGGGAAGTATCTAGAAATGGCTAGCAATATCTAGTCATGTAGCCTTAATATCTTCACATACAGCGAAAAAAATGCAAGATGTGTATGATGTTATAGCTTGGTATAGATCTAATTTTGTACAGCACCCCCATTTTTTGTACTAAAAAAACTGATCTGTTATGTTCTGTTGATTGCAAGCATGGTAGATTATATTTTGCTAATAAAATGCGATTAATATATACTTTTGTTTGTAAACAGACTCAGTCGGTTTCTGAGCTGAAGGATTTTGTGAAGCGATTGCACTCACTGCCAGAGATCGCCGTGAGTTAATTGTGTGCCCTTCAATTTACCTCTGTTTTAATGCTGTGAGTTAATTGTGTGCCCTTCATTTTACCTCTGTTTTAACTATACTAACTGCATGCAATAAATTAGAGGCATGTTCATTTGGCACAACACTTGCAATCTTTCACCGGAAAACCCTCCTTTCATGCGCGACTAGACATAGAACAGACAATATTGGAGGTTCAGAACTTTGAAATGTGAGTATATCTTTTCATATCTCCGTTATTCCTTTTTGTTTAGTTCATTTCACATTTCTTGGTAGTTTATTCTGCGTTTTAGATGAGTTGTCCACGAGTACTCTCAGAGTTTTTATTTATGATTTTTTCTATCGGTTACATAACATAAAGCATAAAATATAACTAAAGTATACTGATTTCCTTTCATAGAGTTGGGCCTGCTAGTTCACAGTATTAACTAAAGTATACTGATTTCTTCTTTCATAGTGTTGGGCATGTGAGTTCAGTTGTGTATACTTCTCAGTTCGCTCTCAGTTGATGTTAAAATGCTAGCTAAGCTGACTTCATCCCCAGATGTTTCGAGTATATTGAGGAGATGATACATAAGCAGGAAGCTATTGAAAATGTGCTTCGCCTTCTTGTGTTACTTTCACTTACAAATGCTGGGTTGCCAAAGAAGAATTTTGATTACTTGAGGTATGTTTATGTTACTATTTAAAGCCTTCTTTTCTTGTCCGTTGCGCCTGTGTTTTCTGTTTTTGCCTCACATTTTGAGAGGATATTATAAGAAAAGGAAATTAATCTATCCTCAGCCAATTGTTATTTCCTAGCCCTCTAGTTTCTCTCATCTAGCTCTGCTACTCTTTATGACAACGACACAGATGCTGTGCTGCATGTCAGACTCAGGTATAGTCATATTAGATAGACTTAAGAAAGCAGAAGTTCAAGATTCTTCCAACAAATGGATAGAGTTTATATAGGGCCCAAGAAATGAAATAAAGGGTGCAATGGGCATAGCTGGA
Organism: Eragrostis tef; assembly: GCA_000970635.1. Lineage (NCBI taxonomy): Eukaryota > Viridiplantae > Streptophyta > Magnoliopsida > Poales > Poaceae > Eragrostis > Eragrostis tef. The sequence goes on from LAPY01001166.1 coordinate 102,631, forward strand.
CCATCCAGCGCGGGCGGAGCTTCATGGAGGCAAAGCTGAGCTCTGGCCTAACATTGCCCCATGCAAATTTAGCGTGTATTCTTCTCTCCAGCTACTTAATGCAACATTGCTCTGTTCTTGCTTTATGTTTACTTACTGCAATATTTTATTTCAATATTTTCTCGCATCACATCCATTCTTGCTGCAATATTGGTTCCATGTAGGACAAAGTTTTGACTTTAGTTACATTACATACATTCTTGCTTTCAATATTTTGTTATGTTGCATCCATTCTTGCCACAATGTTTGGTTTCACATATGCATGGTCATGCAATTTCGAGTAAAAGGACAAACATTTCTGGGCATTTTTATACAGGCCCACATTACAATAGTAGAAAGCATAATTACTCCAATGTGGTTGTCAGTTTTAGAAGGAATTGGCCGGTTCCAACTTAATGTCCACAAAATTATGATTTGATTGAAGCCTAACCAGATATCATATAATTGCTGGACAAATCCAGTTGGTTGCTGATAAATGCAAATCAAGACCAGACTAGTAGTCTACCTATACTGATCCTTTTGTATAATGCACTACTTACTTTCTACATCTTATGCACACAAAAGTGTTACCGAAATAAATTCTTGTTTGTCTTGACCTATTTAACCTACTGGATCTGAGATTTTGATCCACAGATCGGTGATCGCTGATGGTAACATGGTTTAATTTGTATGTGTATCTATAATAATATTACTCTATGCTTGAAAAGTGCTGCTATCAATCTTCTGTACAAATTGCGTAGATTTATTGGTGGTAGATATGAAAGAACTTATCTTCAGTTTCTTGTTCAAATATGTATATAGGAAGGGAACAATTGCATCTATTTGAACTTCATGTCAGGATATTTTTATTTAAGCGTTTTAAATGCATTTTTTTGGTTTGCTTCAGATTGTTCAAAACTTTCTCTGTTTTCCCACAATGCATCAGGTCATGGGGACGATTATTCAACACATAACTAGGACCATTCCATACTTCTTGCCATTACTTTGCTATTTTGGTGAAACTACCACTTACATATTCTTGTTTCTATTCCAGCCCTACTGATATATCGTACATCTTTTCTGGGTATGCACCTCTTAGCATTCGCCTTGTTCAACATGCAGTGAGATCAGGATGGTAAGTCTATCCAGTTTGTTTATGTCCCGTGCCTTTATTTTTCCATGATAATAGTTTTTCATGTTCAAATTTTTCTATTTTCTATGCAGTAATTTTCAGTTATTATTACATGTAGTTTTTGATCCATTTCTCCACCTCTGTCTACTCTGTTCCTATTTTCAGTTTTCCTTTTGCTTAATGTCCTTTTCTCTCTGTCCATGTTCATTCCATACTTCTAGTTATTCTGTTACCAGTGTATTGGAGCAAAAAGTGCAATTGGTGCTCCCTGCATTTTTTTTTAGAGTTTTTGACTGGATGCTCAATTGTTAAATCATGAACTTGCAGGCGATCTATTGAAGAATTGTTGAAATTGCTGCCAGGGCCGCATGTGGATTTGAAAAGAGTAAGTGGATATCGTCAAGTTGATGTTTTCTATGTAGGGAATTACATTTCTCAAAAATTTACCTTACTCGTGTAGGGTGGTTTGAAAGTTAATAGTTCACTAGAAGCACTTCCACATTCAGCGTCACAGCAGAGTATTGACAGGTAAACTCGTTTTTATAGAACCGTGATTCCAACATTTAACAAGATGAACTGCAGTTGGTGATCTCTTTTGAGATGCCTGGAATAGCAGTATTCTGTTAGAACTCTAAACTCTTTTGCAACTTAAGTCAAGAATTGGCATGCTGACAGCTCTAATATCTGTTGCACGAATCTGTTGATGTTTGTTCTAGGCTTGGTCATCGCTCTCTGGTTTTGGTTGTATTCATCGGTGGGGTAACATTTGCTGAGATTGCTGCCCTTCGATTCCTTAGCGCACAGGTACGGATTCTCCCACGCGATTCCTTACAACATTAAAAAGGCTTTACTGCAACCATTTCATGATGATTATATCATAGCCATTTTGTTTTGTTATTAATTTGTGTCCGATGTCAATGGAAATTTCTTTTTTGTTCTTGTTGTTTTTTGTTCGGTCAAAGGAACAAAGGCACAAATCATCACAGTTTTTGTGTGTGATCTGTTGGCTTGGGAATTAGCCGAGTGTTTTCTTTTTCCTCGTACACGCAGGAGAGCTGCGTATCTTTGTATTATTACTACCTCCGTTCTTAAATTGATGTTGCCCTTGACTTTTTAAGTTACATTTGACTGTTCATCTTATTCAAAATTGTTTTTTCAGTTCAAATTTTATAAGTTGGTACATTATGTCCTGCACTGTCTTAGAAAAATATCTTATGTTTTTTACTATTGGCAAGTATTTCCTTACCTCAGTTCCTAACATGTACCATATGCTCTCAACCTTTCAAAAATGTCACAAAGTTTTCTAATTTATTATTTTAACATAGTGTATAACGTCCTCTAAGACTTCAAAAATATAAAGTGAAAATAACTTATGTGATGAACAAATGTCAATAGGGGGTGAATTGGTCTAACCTAAATAGTCCAGGGGAGTAATTTGAGCTGAAACTTTGTTTAGGGGGCTAAATGGACAAACTAGATAGTTGAGGGTAGTAAAATGGACTTCTTCCACTTTTCATAACGTGTACCATGTCGATTGCAGGAAGGAATGGGCTATGACTTCCTTGTGGCAACAACTAAGGTTGTCAATGGTAATACAATCCTCAGACCAATTATAGCCAATAGCAAACAGGGGATGATGTAAATTTAGTTCTTTACTGGTGTTTGTAATTTTTTAGACAAACCTGATCCCTTGATGGATTTTTCCTGTTTTGCTGTGGGTTCCATCGCTTGTATTTATGAGATGGGCTTCGTTTTTTATTTTCTTGGCTAGCCGGAATGTATATAGTTGTACTGATTGATTTGAATCTAAGATCTCGTTTTGATTTTCAGTACCTTGCTTGAAATACTTGCTTTTATCTAAAGATGTAGTGTAAAGATTTCATATCTTTGGTATATCATTATCGTTAATGTGCAAATATTCTCGTGCGTCTTAATCTGAAGCTTGTTGCTGGGATAGCAAAATTGACAGTGACCAGGTATACCGCCTTAAGCTGTTCCAGATCTTTATTTGTTGGTGCTAGTTGTAGTTGGTCGAGGGAAAAGAAAGAAATTAATGAACGTTATTGAAGTTTCTATATTTTTCTTTTGAATTTAAATGTTCGGTAAATTGTTGTGATGTTTTACTTGTGTGAATGTCAAATAGCGTGCCTGATGGTATTTGAATGCTAATTTTTTTAAAGAAGTTTGCACGCTACGCTCTATGTAAGAATCTTTGCGTTTGATCAAAGTGGGCGGGATGGAATGGTGTGGGTTGCTTCCTGTCGTGGTGGGGGAGAACTAATGGTGGAGGGCCTCCACTGGAGGCCAATTGGGGTTGTCGCCTCGAATGCGTCTTGTTCCATTTCACCGGTAGGGACATGATTTTTGCGTGACCTCAAATGCAAGTGTTTGTACCTTTTCGTGAATGCCGTCTCACCTTACAAGATTTTGAGAAGGCAAATGTCCACAGTGTTTATCCCAACTCAAGCAAGATGGTCTCTTTGTGTGAGATTAGGAGGTACAGTTTTGAACTTCATTCAAATATCAGACAGTCTTAACACGTGGTTTAAAAATTTTACTTCATTCGAGAGATGGTAATATTCTTGTCAACGGACATGAGCGCAGTGACCAGTGTCCAGTGATCAGGAGCACCGTTTACTAGGCCCCGGCTTGTGCTGATGACTGATGAGAGAAGTAAACTTCAGAGTTTGTACTTCTTTGCGACCAAACAAATTTCATTATACAATTCAAAATTACATTCATGGTTTTGGCTCTGACTCCTGACGGAGGGAGAACACCACCATTCGTAGGCACTTCGTCACGGCTGTTGTTGCTACGACCTCCGAGTATCCCGCTCCGCATGAGCATGAACCCAGCGGCATGGCCGGCCACGACGGCGAGGAAGACCCCTGCGTTGAACGACATGACGGCCAGCATCACCAGGTACGCCAGGCCCATCTTCGCCGCGTGGACGCCCGTGAGCAGCATGGCCTCCGGCGCGCCGCCGGAGTTGCGGCTGCGGCGGCGACGGCGGGAGAGGCCGCTTGAGGCTGCCGAGAGCGCCTCGACGAGCGCGGCGAGGGCGGCGACGACGAGGAGGCAGGTGACGTACATGCCGGCGCCGCTGCGATGATACCCCGGCCAGTTGGTGAAGAGCACCTGCGCACGGTGGCCCCAGAAGAAAGCCATTTGCATCGGCGGCATGTCCATGGCCGGCATCGGTCCCATCG
>LAPY01001166.1:125388-138810 GCA_000970635.1 Eragrostis tef
GGGCTGCCCCCCCCCCCCCCCCCTCCCCTCCAAATATGAGTTTGATTCATACATACAAAGAGGGAAATTTTCCAACATAGTCGCAATTCCCACCTTATGGTGCCATTTCTTTTAGATGTACTGCTACCGTTAATATATAATTTGTTATTTGAGGTTCAAAATTGTGTGTGTGAGAGGGATGCATATATGGTCATGTGATCAAAAGTAGCTTCGCCTGAACCTAACACCGGTGACTTGGACTCTTTGAGCTGGAAATCATTTTAACAAAATTTGAAACTATATTTTGGAGAGTGTTCTAGACCTACTCTGTCTTTGTAGGATTTTTTAAATTTTATTGGAAATGAGCCAGAGAGTGACATGAGGGCCACAAGTGCCATATACGATCCAAATGGGCAAGTTGAGGTTCATTGTGGAGTCCATGGCTTATTCGATTGGTGGAGGTGTGTCAACTCTGGTGAATGGACTCAAAGATGGCCTCGTTTTGCTGACGGTGCAAAATCCAATTGATCGTAGCTTACATGTGGCACTCGAAAATGAAAGCAGTCGTGAGAGAAGCTATGACGTCATAACGAGTATACTCCTATAAAGCAATCAACGAACAGCGTGAGTCAAATAGACCCCGGTAGCGTCGCCGTGGGGAACACCGTACGGCGGCTGAGCACAAGCAGATGCATATATACGCTCCGCGTGAGCTTGCAACGCAAGTGGGTCCCAAGGTCTAGAAGGAAAGCGAGAGACAGCTTCACAGTTGACACCCTTGCAGGTTGAAACGAAACTTCAGTTGCTCGTTCCGTTTCGGGCGTCTACACACCGGTCCCGCTGGCAACGTTAACGTCAATCCTTCTCTTCTCTGTTCCTTCCTGGAAAAATTCAGGTTGCACAAACAAACAGAGGCCCTGAGGCGTTCCAATATTGGCCCCGCATGTGTGACCATTCTTTTGTTCCATAATGTCAACGGTCTCCAGAAGGTGAAAATGCATGTGCCTCCTCGTTATGATGGAAAATTCACTAAACCATGCTCAAGTGTCTAATCATGACCAGTCAAGTTCCAAAGAGATTGTGCCTTTGCAAATCATGAAATCACCACTGTCATAGTAAATATTTGTGTAAAAGAATTAAATAAGCAATGCATGAATCCTCACATCCAAACCCCTGCAAACGAAAACTATAGATATGTCTCGCACTATTTTGTCACATGAGACCTATCAAACGTATACTCCCTTTGTTTGTATACATTGCCAGCATTATTTTTTAATAATAATAATGAGAGAGAGAGAGAGAGTTTACTTGTGACTTCAGAACCAATATCCTTACACACGAAATTGGCTAGTGGGTTTATAAATAAAGTGGATTACTCATTGCTTTAATAAAGAAACTAAAAGGCTCTTTTTCATCCGTATGACTAACAGTTAGTTCCTCACTAATAAATTAGCATACTAATAGGATTACTTTCGCTAAATTAGTCTTCTGTTTGGATCCTTCTGAACTAAAATTAGTCAGCTAACACTTATCACTTGGATTAAAATAGAGCCTAGAGAATGTCTATTTTACACTTATCCAACATTCACCCCTGAACAAAACGTTGCTCCAATTTTCTACCCAAAACATTCAAGTGGGTGCAATACAATCTCTATTGATTTTTTCTGGCACACAATTAAAGCTCAAAATTTGCAAGATAATAGTATTCTACTTTTAGTCTGAGGGATTTAACTTCCTCTTATTAGGTAAGTCTAGCGATTGATCAACTCTGCTGTAACTAATTGTCCATTTTGGACTACTGGAGCTGGAATCATCCCAAGGGTATGTTTGGGATTAGAAATGTTTCAGGGGGCCTTGACTCATTTTGGGTCTTTCCTCGCACAATAGCCGCCGCGTCAAACTCCGCCGCCCGCCCAGCCCGGTCCACCCTGTCAATTCCAACACACCACTGTTCTAGAAGCCTCGCTACTTCCCTCCCTGGCAGCAGCATGTCGTTTGCGATTCCTCCATTAATTAATCAACTGTCCAAGGGAGGAAGAAGGCATTTGGATCCCCCTCCCTGGCTCCAGATAGAAAATAGAGAGAGGATTTCTTCCAGCGCGGCGGCAGCACATCCATCCTCTCTCTCTCTCTCTCTCTCTCTCTCTCTCCGTTCTCCGAGCAATCCGCCGCCCCTCTCCCGCACTTTTTTTTTTTGGAGTTCCCGTAGCCCCGCATTCCATTTTCGATCCTTCTCCCTTCCCTTCCTCTGCTGCCGGAGGGAGGTGGAGGAGGAGGAGGAGGAGAGCAAAGGGGCGCGCCTGCAAGGAGGCGGAGGAGGAGAAACGGGGGGAATCCTTTGATTGGCGGGTTCTCTCGTCTCCGATTCCTGGTGCGGCGAAAGGACCAACGGCCCCGCCGCTGAAGGCCCGCCATCGGCAGCCATGTCGCCCTTCTACCTTGCTCGCGGTGCTTCCAAGGTGCGGGTCGATTCCTTGTTTTTCCGCAGCTCTTTTCGTTTTTCTTGTGTTCACGGATTCCGTTAAGAGGCTCCACGATATGGATTTAAGAATCGATTGGGGGCGTGCAGGTGGTAAGGAGGGTCACATCGGAGACGGCGGTCGAGCTCAAGATCCTCTCCGAGAAATGGCGTCTTCTCCTTGCTGGTCTACTCTTCCAGGTACTGTCTGACACGTATATTATTTGTTCTAGATGAGGTATTGCCGGTTTGCCTAATTTCCATTTCATTATTATTATGGTTTCACCTCTCTAGAATGCATATCTGAAGAAAACTTCAACAGATGGTTCAGTTTTCCCATTTTTCTTAGTATTTTCCCCATAAGCATATGGATGAAACAACGGAAAACAGTAGAGTGGATTTTGAGATGACATACGAATTTGCCATTGACATTCTCCGGCACTAATTTGCTTGCCTCTTTTTGGGTACACGCAGTACATTCATGGTTTGGCCGCACGAGGGGTCCATTATTTGCACCGACCAGGACCTACACTTCAAGATCTTGGCTTCATGATTCTTCCGGTGTGTACCATGTGTTCCTTGTTTCAATGCTTGTCTGCCTAGAGATTATTTACGCGCAAATGTGTAACAGCTACTGAATTTCATGTAGGAGCTTGGAAAAGAAAGGGGTTACATCAGTGAGACATTGTTTACAGTTGTCTTCCTCTCCTTTGTTTTGGTACGTATCGCTGCTAGTGTCTTGTACAATTACCGTTCTTTCAATGCACCATTCAGCCTATTTCCATTATCTTTCTGTTCCGATATGATCGGTGGGCTGTTTTTCATTTCAACCAGAAAGATAATTCTGCAATGTAATTTACAACAGACAGAGATGACATACATTTGCATGATGTCTCGTTCTTAGTTAACCTTCTTATATTTCACTATTTATTTCCATTTTGTTCATGTTCTTTTCCTGAATGGAACAGTTTATTTCCAGCGTGCAATTAGCCCAGCTATATTTTAGCAGAGTGTTTCAATTTTTCTTGTCCTTGCTCACTTATATTTTTCCCATGCAGTGGACATTCCATCCTTTCATCCTTCAAACCAAGCGTTTCTACACTGTTCTCATCTGGCGCAGGGTGCTTGCCTTCTTGTGTGTGAGTGTTCCTCTGTTTACATGATTTCCTTTGTGATATGCTGAAAGCTTTGTATGTATCCCTTACTTATTGCTTATGTTTTTTCTTCAGGCTTCTCAGTTTTTACGGATAATCACATTCTATTCCACACAGCTTCCAGGACCCAACTATCATTGTCGCGAGGTAAGAGAACTTGTTACTCTTGTTCAAGCTTGTTTTGTGTTCATTACTCTGCTGAGTACTTTAATTAATCTCATAATACAGGGCTCCCCTCTGGCTAGATTACCGCCACCAAAAAATGTAGCAGAGGTCCTTCTGATTAATTGTAAGTTGTGACTTCTACTCATTTTTTTTTTGGTGTCCAAACATCTTAATGTAGTTTTTTTTAACAAACATCTTAAGGTAGTTCTTTTTCCCCCCTACAGTCCCAAACGGTGTGATTTATGGATGCGGTGACTTGATTTTTTCGTCCCACATGATTTTCACTCTAGTCTTTGTCATAACGTACCAGAAGTATGGAAGTATAAGGTGAAGATTTGTTCTCCAATTATTGATTCTTGATTTAGGTTCTAATATTGTTTTGAGTGATGTTTAGTCCTAATTTTTGTTTATTTATCTCAGGTTTATTAAGATGCTTGCATGGTGCATAGCTATTGCTCAGAGTCTTCTTATAATAGCCTCTCGCAAGCATTACAGCGTTGATGTTGTTGTTGCATGGTGGGTTCATATTTCACTGCCTTTGATATTGTGGCATGATTATCTTCCGTTTCCGTTTTCTTGATGTATGTTTCTTTCACAGGTATACTGTCAATTTGGTTGTATTCTTTGTGGACAGGAAGCTTACTGGTAAGAAAGAATCCGTAACCAACAACGTTGTAACCGTTTCCTTAGTGGTATAATTTAATAGTAATGATTCAAATTCATTCTGCAGAACTGCCTGATCGATCAGTGGGATCAACATCAGTACTGCCGGTGAGTGTGAAGGATAAAGATAGCAAGTTGAAAGAAGAAAGCGCCAGACTACTGAATAATAGTAACCCTGGTGATTCAGCTGATCGGGTATGGGATGACATGTTTATTTCAGCAGGATGTTCTCCTAATTTTTTAGTTCAAGTGTCCTGCATATTCTTCAAATACTTAATATTATTTAATGCTAACATGCAGAGATCACGAACGCAAATGAATGGAAAGCTTGTTGAAAATGGTAACCATGTTGAGAATGAAACTATGAAGACATGATTAATGCTGATGGAACGATTTTTGTTAGTTAAAAAACGTTGCAAGAGGCCTAAGCAGGATATATGGGAAGGCTTCATTATAGCTATGAAAGGAATAGTTTTAGGCCTCACAGTTCTAGGTTGCAGAAATTTATTCCTACTGTCTCATTGTAACCCCCCTTTTCTGGCTCCTTTCTTTCAATTTTTTTCAGCTTGTAATTCAGATTGTTTATACAAATTGTGTATAGATAGCACACCACTGAGGTTCATTCAAACCCTTTGGACGATATGAGGTGACTCAGATACACCCTCCGATTTTTTGTATATGACGTTAGTCTGCTCCGAATTTAACTCACCGACGTCATGTATAAGAGAACAGAGGGATTATATGGCACTGGTAAATATTGAGAGGTGTCGGAGGATTCACTAATTCTAAGGTTTCACGAAACACAGGCGTAGAGGCTCATATATATGCATGAGTACTCAACCTATGAACCCATCCGTACATCTTACCTTTATTAATGTCAATAAGAAATTAGACGACTGGGTCAGTTGCTATCGAGAATCACAAAGTCACCACATGTATTTTGTTATTAATGAAAAAAATTGTCTAGCATTAAAATTGGACGACTGCCATAGACTTGAATCCAGATGGATCGGATCTATCATTAAGAACATAACCATTTAAGCTACATTCAGTTTCCTATTTAGACAATTCAGGTCCACCTCACCAGCTAGCAGAGAAAGTACAAGTTGCTAGTCCCAAATATCATTTTTATCTCCATTTTGTCAATTTCTATGATTTTTAGTCAGAATTAGAACAAAAAGACAAGATATTGAGAAAAGGCATGTAGCCTAGTGGTTACAAGAGTCTCTGTAGCACCTCGGGTCTTAGATTCGACTCTCCGTGGGAGCGAATGTTCTAAGGTTTAACAGCATTTTGCTTCGTCAATCTTAAGGATTTGCTGGCTCAGTTTTCAAAGATGTTCATATGTGTAGAGTTTGTGTATGTACCTTCATAGAAAGAGGTAAATGTGCGTGCGTAAAAAAAGACAACAATTGGGTGTTTTCTCGATCATTATTGCTGCAACTTTAAAGAGTACAGAAAGTGCTTATGTAAAAATATCATCAGTCTCAGTGCTAGTTTATGTGAACAAATATTATTTGGATTATGTGAACAAATATTATTTGCACATTTGAATGGTTTGAAATTTCTAGTTGTTTAGCACCTCCTATATATATGTTCATACTTTGCACGTTATCACTTGATAGTAAAAATGTTCAGGCTTATTTATGTATGGTACATCGAAAGTACATAATAAATGCAAACCCATACACTAATTATTAGTGATAATATGCACTAATATAAGCCAGCTAAACGGGAAACCATGCCCATTAATTAGGCTTGTCTGCCTTTCAGAACTGAAGTAATCAAGAAAGCTGCCATCAAATGACGACTAAGCGCGCCATGTGATCCGAATTTGATACATGTCATTGCACTTGCAACTACTAGAACAATCATATTCCTGTTCGTTGCCCTCAGGCTCAGGCCTTGGAAGACCCCGATCTGATCCACACGAACTCATTGTTGCTGATTCCGCCAAGTCCGTGGGTGGATGATGTTGTCCGGCAGCACCGCCTTCTCCATCTCGACTTCTCGAGCATCGCCCGACAAACCTTCCCACACTCTCAGCCATTCCCATTCAGTTGTTGTATCTCGTGAGCCTCCTTGGCCCTAGCTACCAGAACGGAGATGGGCTCGTTGCCCTGGACCTTCATCTCCAGTTTTGTACTTCGCACCAGCTCCAGTATCTCCTTGCTCCGTCGTTGAGACTCTTGGAGGCCCTTCCCTAGCCCACCTACCCTTCCTTGTCTCCTATGTCCCTCGGAGACAGTGAGACGGGAGCCATCAAAAGTGAAGTTGAACGACTTTCCACTGTGTCATTAGAGCAAGTTTCCTGGATGCCTCTCCTTCCCTAGTAGACTCAATACAAAGTAAATTAAAACTGTGGTGCAGTTCCTTCCACTCTCTCGTTTACAGTTTACTTATTGTCGCTTGCAATGGTGTGATTGTTGAAGGGTGCCCATGCTGCAACTTTAAAGAGTACAGAAAGTGCTTATGTAAAAATATCATCAGTCTCAGTGCTAGTTTATGTGAACAAATATTATTTGGATTATGTGAACAAATATTATTTGCACATTTGAATGGTTTGAAATTTCTAGTTGTTTAGCACCTCCTATATATATGTTCATACTTTGCACGTTATCACTTGATAGTAAAAATGTTCAGGCTTATTTATGTATGGTACATCGAAAGTACATAATAAATGCAAACCCATACACTAATTATTAGTGATAATATGCACTAATATAAGCCAGCTAAACGGGAAACCATGCCCATTAATTAGGCTTGTCTGCCTTTCAGAACTGAAGTAATCAAGAAAGCTGCCATCAAATGACGACTAAGCGCGCCATGTGATCCGAATTTGATACATGTCATTGCACTTGCAACTACTAGAACAATCATATTCCTGTTCGTTGCCCTCAGGCTCAGGCCTTGGAAGACCCCGATCTGATCCACACGAACTCATTGTTGCTGATTCCGCCAAGTCCGTGGGTGGATGATGTTGTCCGGCAGCACCGCCTTCTCCATCTCGACTTCTCGAGCATCGCCCGACAAACCTTCCCACACTCTCAGCCATTCCCATTCAGTTGTTGTATCTCGTGAGCCTCCTTGGCCCTAGCTACCAGAACGGAGATGGGCTCGTTGCCCTGGACCTTCATCTCCAGTTTTGTACTTCGCACCAGCTCCAGTATCTCCTTGCTCCGTCGTTGAGACTCTTGGAGGCCCTTCCCTAGCCCACCTACCCTTCCTTGTCTCCTATGTCCCTCGGAGACAGTGAGACGGGAGCCATCAAAAGTGAAGTTGAACGACTTTCCACTGTGTCATTAGAGCAAGTTTCCTGGATGCCTCTCCTTCCCTAGTAGACTCAATACAAAGTAAATTAAAACTGTGGTGCAGTTCCTTCCACTCTCTCGTTTACAGTTTACTTATTGTCGCTTGCAATGGTGTGATTGTTGAAGGGTGCCCATATATAAATTAGACGAGGTTCAATAGCTTGATTCTGAGCCAGGTTGGCGAGTGCATGTGAAATAGTACTAAAGAGTGATTGCTACTCATTTCATTGTACAAAATTGATCCTTTCAAGTAGTATGAAAATAAAGAAAAGTCATCTAGTTTTCGTCACTCTATCCTCCCAGAAAATCAGAAACAACCATGCAATCTGTAAGGATCACGGGATACCGAGAGGGAGAGGGATGAATCGGTAGTACTTAAAACTTTTTCTGGCTCGGTGACTTTCCTACTTAACTAGTTGAGTAAAAGCAACACGGTAAAAACAAACCTAGCAAGCAACTCTACTAAGAAGGAAAGACAACTTAACAAGCAATTCTACCGAAGAGAACAAGACACCCTAACAAGCAATACTACTTGCAAGATATCAAAGCTAAGTGCGGAAATATAAATGCAACCAAGTAAAAGAGATGGGATAGAGGGTGCTCATGATTCTTTATCATGGTCTCGAAAGGATGGCGCCTTCCCTTACTCTATCACTCCCGCTGGAGTCTCGACCCCTCTCTCCGCTCGATGGCGATCCCTTCTAGAGAACTACTTCACCCTCCGAGTGAAGTCACGGGCACGTCCCGCCGGCAACTCCGGATGCTCCTCCGAAGGTAAAGATCCGTACGTGATACGGTCTAAAGAGTGCTCTCTTCTTGAAGCTTCTTTTGACCGGAAAGCTCAAAGACCGTGTACAAACATGTAGTGACTTCCACACTCCTCTTGGCAAGCTCACTACCGACACCTAACCAGTCTAGGTCTTGCCATAGACCAAGAATAACAACCCAAACTGAATCTCTAAAGCTCACACTAGTCTAGAGACCTATAGATGTACACTTGTTACTCTCACAAAGCATTAGGATCACTCCAAATCCCTGTCAAGTGCTCTTCCTCCTTGCTCTTGGCTTCCCACTGGTACCCTCAACTGTTCCAACGGCCAAGAGACCCTCAAAGGGGCAGGCAAACAACTATTTATAGTCTCCAACCACGAAACTAGCCGTTTGCCCAAAAAGCAGTCTGTCGACACAGTCACCGTATGATACGGTGACCCTTTTTCCTTTTCAGCCTCAACTGCTGCTTCCACTGTTCCACACTGTTCCTGTAGTCACCGTATCATACGGTGACTCCTTTTCTTCTAAGCTTCGCCAACTGCCAAGTCTCTGGATATAATACGGTGCTCACCGTATCATACGGTGACTGAGCATTCACACCTTACGGTGATTCAACCATGAACTCTTCTTTTCCTGGATTTCCTCTTCCTGTAGTCATACGGTGACTACCACCGTATCATACGGTGATCATTTCTTCTCGACTCTGCTCCAAACCCAAATCTCTAGAATTGTTACGATGACCACCGTATCGGTCACCGTATCATACGGTGACTCTGCACCCTCAGCTATACGGTGACTCAACCGAAATTTCACTGTCTGCAGTCTTCTTCTTCAACAGTCACCGTAACGTATGGTGACTGTCACCGTATCATACGGTGACCCCAGGCAAGCTGAAATTGATCTTCTCGTTGATCCTCTTTTTCAACTTGCTCCAAACTTGGCTTCTCATCTTCTTTTCTTCCACCCTAGCCCTCTGTGAGAGTCACTTGTGCATCCAAAAACCTCTACGACTAGTGTGCTCTAAGAGAAACAATTCGAACCCTCTTGATAGTCCGGTTTTTCTTATGGACTCAAGCTACCATCTAACCAAGCAACACATGCTTGACTCTAGATCATCCTTAGCCTTGATCCTTCTTGCTCTACCGTGACTCCATCAAGTTCAATGTCCCGAAATGACGAGGCAACCAATCATCGAGATAAGTAATAAAGGAAGTTGGCGTAAACCTCTATCATACGTGACCATAGGCAACAACCTACATGAAAATGTTAGTCACACATAATATGATCATTCGATCACCAAAATATTCATACCATGGGGTTTCCATGCTCCAATGTTTATGAAGCTCACACAATCCAAGTTGAACAACGCCTTGCAAGCATAAGCAGTAAGTTGCACTCCAATGCAAGGTTTGCCAAACCATTGTAAACCGGACTGGAAACTAGAAAAGTCCGGCTTACCCGTCAACCGGTTTCGAATTTAAATTCAAAAAAAATAAAATTTGTAATTTTTTGTAACAATATGTAAAAAAATAGATCAGCAGTGATGCAACAAGAACAAAAAATTTCCAACATTTGCTCGGTCAAAAAAATGTCGCAATGTTGCAGCTAGAAAAAAGGGGAAAAATGCATGTATTTTGTTTTTATCTTTCATAGAGTATTTATACTCTGAATATGTATATTAGTTTTGTACAGTTTCTGTGAGAGATTCAGTTTTTGGTGTCGATTTCAGTGGCCTTAGAGGCAGAATTTACCTGAAGTTCAAACAAGTTTTGTAGTTAATTGTGCGATCTTTCTAGAGAGTACTTATTCTCTTGATTTGGATTAGTGGTTTGGGAGATATCGATTTTCAAAGTCAGTAGCCTGTCAAAATTTCCATCATTTTCTATTCACTTCTTTGATTTTTCTTTTTTTTTGTCGGTTTGCCCTTTTTCCCTTCATTTTTACCGATCTGTATATGATTTCCTCATTCAAAATTTGAGTTTTGTTCGGTTTCTGGTCCAATTTTCGGAAAAACCGGACAAGCCGGTGGGTTCTGGTAGTAGCGATTGCATCAAGACTTCAATCCTTGCTCCAATATACTCAGTTCGGATTCCATAAGACGGCTATTCTTTTCATGGAAAATGATTTGGAAGAGGCTAAGACTATGAAACTCTTGCTATGTGCATTTGAGCAATTATCTGGTCTTAAAATCAGTTTTCATAAGAGTGAATTATTTTGCTATGGTGAGGCTAAAGAACACGAATGTGAATACTCACAAATTTTTGGGTGTGATATGAGTTCTTTTCCGTTCAGGTACATTGGTATACCGATGCACCATAGAAAACTTAGAAACTCCGATTGAAAACAAATAGAGGAAAGGTTCTAGAAATTAAGTGGGTGGAAAAGAAAAATATTATCTGTAGGTGGTCGTTTGGTTTTTATTTATTATGTTCTTAGCAACCTATCAATCTTTATGTTATCCTTTTTTGAAGTGCCTAGAAGAATCTTAAAGAAATTAGGCCTCCTTTGGATCAAAGGATTTTCATAGGAAAAACATAGTATTCTAATTCCTATAGGATTTGGTCCTGTAGCATCCTTTGGAATGAAGGATTAAGGCATGGGGAAAGTGTATAAAATTTTCCTATGAAGGCAGTTCTACAGATATTTTGTAGAATTCCTAGCATCTACTCAGAGCTCTTTTTTCTTTTCCTTCGCGTAGGATCGAGACACATCGTGTGCTAATTGCAGAAGCAGGTGAACCAAACTAGCGCTTGGCCGCTTGCTGCCTGACGAAGCCATGGCAGCCCAAGCGCTTAATCATAACGCATCGCCGAATCGTGCTTCCACCGCCGCTCGTGTTCAAATCGCACTACCATCTCAACTCTTACCGAATCGAGCTGCTGCAGCTACGCAGGCCCGCCGCCTGCTAGTGCTCGTGGCGCCTCCAATTTTTCACTGAGTTTCCTATGCTCATCCTAAGGACAATGTTGGAAAATTTTCTGTGTTTTAGAATCTTCTGTTTTGCATTTGTCATTCTATCCTATTCCTGTGTTTTTTTATTCCTGCATTCCAAAGAAGCCCTTAGATTATTATAGATCGAGATTCTTATGACAATGCAATGAACATAAGAAGAAATATAGGTTAATAAAATAGAGATATTATGTACACCAAAAGACCAAGAAGGTCTGAGAATCCTAAATCTTGACCTATAGAACAAGTGTCTTCTTAGTAAGTGGGTTTTAAAACTGATAAATGGGGATGATGTTTGGCAAAAGCTCCTTAGAAACAAATATTTGAGACATAAAACAATCACAGGTTGAACAAATATCCAAAGATTCTTATTTTTTGTCTGGTGAAGGTAAAAGACGAATTTATGAGAATTGGTAAGTTTAACTTAGGTGATCGTACTCAAATTAGGTTTTGAGAGGATGCTTGGTTAGATAGTACTCCGTTCAAAGATCAGTTCCCGGGTTTATATAATGTTTGTTTTTAGGGTTATATAATATTGTTACGAAAAACAGTGCAACAGTGATCGGATCCACTAAATGTAACTTTTAGAAGATCTTTAGTTGGGAATAACTTATTAGCATGGCACTAGCTGGTAGCTAAAGTTATGCATATCCAACTAAATGATCAAAAAGATGAACGATTTATGGTACGATATATGTATAGGTCGCTTGCCACGCAAGGTGTTGTGTCTCGTAATCATGTTATTTGGAAACTCAAATTGCCTTTAAAAATTAAACTTTTTGCTTGGTATTTGATAAGAGGCGTAGTTCTTATCAAGGATACTTTAGTAAAAACACAATGAAAGGGAAGTCTAAAATGTGTGTTTTGTAATGTTAATGAGAACATTCAATATCTTTTCTTTGATTGTCAAGTAGCTAAATTAATATGGCGAATTGTGCAAGTTTCTTTTAACATATAACCTCCTTTAAGTATCGAACATATGTTTCAGAATTGGCTTCAAGGGGTTGATAAGAAACTTAAGTACAAGATTTTGGTAGGAGTATGTGTCCTATGTTAGGCAATTTCGTTAAGCAGAAATGATGTGGTTTTTAATAATACACGAGTTTTTTCTTCTATGCAGGTGATCTTCAGAGGAACATACTAGATTTGATTCTGGGTGCTCTTGCAGAAGGAGGACCGCCTCCAATTCATATGGGGTGTCGTGTGCTTGAGACTATTTTTATGGAGATTTTTGCTAATAATGGCTGGTGCTTTAGCAATAGACTTGGTTTTGTTTAACTCAATGACAACTTTTTGCGTATCTCATGTAGAGATTTGTTTTGGATGATGTAATAAATTTTATGAACAACTACATGTATCAATCGATGCAGAGACTAAAGTATTGAAATATATTCTCTTTTTAAAAAATAGACTGTTTTTTTGGGAAAAAAAGGAGTTCGGCTGCGCTCGCTGTTGACGGTGTAAAAATCACATTTTCACCATCAACTTACCGGTAAATAAAAGGCGCGCACCAATGTTCTATACATTAAACTAATAAATTTTCACAAGTTTTGGATGTAAGCTTGTTTTGCAAGATACAACGGAATATTGGTGCAAAAGTGCTTATACTCATAGAGAAATATCAAGTATGCAACAGCACAAGACCCGGCTCTGACATCTCGGCAACCCTCAAAGTAAGAATCAAAAAATGACATAGGAAATCATTATTAAAACCAGAGGTTTGATCCCTCCATGTCGAAGCACTCGCCAAAATAGTCAAACTGGACTTTTGAATCAACCAAATCGGAGTCCAAGAGCAGAAGTAGCGGCAATACCAAAACTGAGCGCCAGGCTGAAAAGCAGTAGGGCGGCCGGCCGGCCTACCTCTGTCTCCGTTGGTCCTGATCTTCCTCCAGTAGGTTACATACATCCCAAAACATCTAGCCCAAGAACCCATCAAGGTGGAAGACCAACCGACATCACTAGGTGGGCT
>LAPY01001167.1:40520-52312 GCA_000970635.1 Eragrostis tef
CGGCCGCGGCCTGCGCCCCCCGCCACGACGCGCTTGCTTCAGCAGCCCACGACCGCGGCGGCGCTGTACGCGCGCCGCGGATACGCGGCCCGCGGACGGAAGGCAGCCGCGGTGAGCGAGGACGAGGACGACGAGGAGTTCGAGGCCATGGGCAGCGACGAGGAGCTCGACGGCGACTTCGACGACGACGACATCGAGGATTTCGATGAGGACGAGGAGGAGGAGGAGGACGACTACGACGCCCAGCCGAAGCGCGGCAGGCGCGGCTAAATTCAGCGCGCGCCTCGCTTGTTGTGCTTTTTGATTACAATTCTTACAAAGAACAGGGGAGATAGGGAAGCAAACAAAGAAAGGAAAGAATAAGTTTAGAATCAAACAGATCATTGAGTTGTGCTAAAACTTTTGTTGTATAATCTCCCTTGTTTGGGCTACAATTGTCAATTGTTTGAGGACAACTTTGGAACATGTATTGCAACATTGAAATCTTGGAGTATGGGACTTCGCGATTGTTCGAGAGAACACCTCGTGATTGTTGCTCGACTTGGTATGGTTACTTGGTTAGCATGTCCTGGTAATCCGTATCTTTGTTTCGTCTGCATTGGACCTCGATGGCAGGGCGCCCTGTTTCCGCCCGGCACATAGGGTATGTGCAGGTCGAGACGCAAGCATCCCGGCCTGCCACAACTGCCCGCAAGTCTCCAGTCCTATGACACTTCAAAATCTCCTGCCCACAATGTCTCAAAATCTTGAAGTGTTAGTATTGAGCTTCGGCTCTGTTTCATTAGCGCTGCATTTTGAAATGTTCAACAATCGTAATTTGCTTTTAGTAAGGTTGTTTGTTACTAAAATGTACAAAGTAATAATCACACATGTAGTATGGTTATTACATTCTAGAACTTAAGAGAATATTTTTCGTATCTTTAGGTGCTGCATTTTATCTCCCTGTTTCGAAATTCAGGACCTGATCTTGAAATTTGTAGGAAGAACTAAGAAACACCATAATTAAATTAGTGCCCAACGTGCACCAGTACAAGCTCTACAAAAGCCTGCCCCGTTTGCGTCTTCCTCCTTACACATTCTTGCTTGGACCAGACAACGCGGGCAACGGGACCAAGGGCGCGTTTGTTGCATCTGTTTAGACCCCTCTAAACTTTAGCACTAAAGAGAATTTTATTATTTAAGAGTATTAAATAAAGTCTAATGACGAAACCTTTTTACAGATGGGTATATCTTTGTGAGACGAATCAAATGAGACTTATTAATCTATATTTTGCTACAGTAATGCTATAGTAACCATCGTCTAATCGCGGCTTAACTACTCTTATTAGATTCGTCTCGCGATTTAGAGCGGGGGTTCTGCAGGTAGTTTTGTAATTAAACTTTGTTTAAGAAAAAGTTTTTGTTTAGACGCCTCTAAATTTGTCCCTCTAAAATGCCGAACGCGCCCCAACTTAAAACTGTCCAAATGCAAGACTTGGGCTCTGATCGCTGCAGCTTGCTGTGGCTGCATCAGTGGAGTGTCTGTCCCTTGCGCACTTGCAGCAGGAAAATGCTATCAGAAGAGAAGGAAGATCTTAGTGTGTGTTTGTTGCAGATTCCTTGGGCTGCCAGCTGCCGCTTCATACTTCTCGAATCATCTGAGATGGAGAGAATGCTGATTTCATTCACCCTGTTCGCTTGGCTGCTTTGCAGCAGTAACTGCTGCAGTGTTTTAATTATTTCTTCTACAGCCGCTACAGTGTTTCTGTAGCCGCTACAATGTTTCTGCAGCCGCTACAATATTCACAGTTATTTTTTTGCAGCCGCAGCCGAAACTGCAGCCTACCGAACAGGATGATTGTCACCAAAGAATCACGCGCGCTCGCACACATAAAAGGGATGTGCTATCTTTTCTGCATTTGTTTCTTTGCTCAAAGATCTAAATTGACTGCCTTGTAACCGCTGTTCTTCGTTTTTTCTCTCTCTTTACTACATAGGCTTGGACAGCTGGGATGCCACCAAGAGCAGCACATGCATTTCAAGAATAAAACAGAATGTGGAGGAGACTATGCAGCATTATGTGGAGAATGTAACTGCGAATTTTGATTCAAGTTCTCTTCCACTGATTAAAAAGGATCTTGATCGAACCCCTCGGGCTCTATTAGTACAACCTCCTAGTGAGTTTGCTAATGAGTTAGGGGGTGTTTGTTTCAGGGGCTAAAATTTTAGCCCCTGACACATCAAAGAGAATCTTGCCATTTAGGAGTATTAAATAAATTCTATTTACAAAATATTTTTACAAATAGAGGCTAATTTTCGAGACGAATCTAACGAGCCTAATATAAGCTATGTTTCGCTATAGTGATGCTACAATAACCATCTTCTAATTGCGGCTTAATTACCGTCATTAGATTCGTCTCGCGAATTAGCATAGGATTCTGCAATTAGTTTTATAATTATGGTCAAAAAAAGAACACCCCCTTAATCATAATGTTTTTAGAGACACTAAGAGACAAGCTATATGCGTGGGAGAGTATCTTTGCTTCTTATTTCACTGAAGGCATAAAACAGTTGATAACACAACCCAATGTTCCGATGAAAGAATATAATAGTGAGTTCGACCACCAGCTCCAACTCACGATGGATATGCTATCTGAAAGGAATAAACAAGCTCCACTTCGGCTCTTTGATTTCGTCCACCTCCACTTCTTGTTCCCCGTCTCCTTACACAGAGATCTTCTCATCAAGTTCATATTCTACTTCAAAAAAAAAAAATCAAGCATAGCGAGTTCCGTAGCACCATCGTTAGAGCCAACAAGCCATCCTTCCAGTAAGGGCTGGAATCCAACTTAGGGACATGTCAAGCCCCCTACCCGATGTCTCCCTCACAGCTTTGTCCTCCACTGCTTCAAAGTTCATGGATGCCTCCATCCTGATGGTGCACACAAGGACTAACATGTTGTTTTTTCTTGACATGCAGGAGGGCTGCATATCATTGAAAGCACAATACACACATACACATGTCTAAGATTACATTCATGCTGTTTACACATAAAGCTACTATCCGATTACGAAAGGTAACATGTTAGGCACCAGGGAAAAAAACCCAGCCTTGTGTAGACCTAGCAATGAGGGATATTATGGATTATATCAATATGGTTTTCAGAGTGGATTGGACCTTCTTGGATGCTGCCAAGAGGGAGGTTGTTTATCTTATGGTCAAAAAAAAGAACACCATATGGGATTGCGTTTACGCGGCGTAGTGGCTTGGGCTCATATATATGGGTGCAAAAGCGGGACCTTTTTCCGCATGATGTTATCCTGCAGGCACCTGGGTGTGCCATTGGTGCCATTGTATGGAGCGCGGAGCGGCACCACCAGAAGCCGAGCAGCCTCGCCAGATAATACTATATGTTTCATTGTCATATTTGCGTGTTGTACTAGCTAGTTTTGCATGTTGCAATAGTTACTTTGTACGGGCTAACTCTTTTCGTATATTTCTATCATGTGTTACAGCATGTATTATTATAGACTATAGTGTTGCAGTAGGCAATCTTGCATGTTTCAGTTGTCATTCTGTCATGTTGCAATAGTTATGTTTGCACGTTTTCTTGAGCCTTGCATGTTGCAAAAGATATGTTCCTACGTTGCAGAAAGTGTTTTTGTTTGTTGTAGGGCTGGTGTTGCAAGGCTAGAAAAAAGTGATAGACAAAAGCAAAATATCAGTTAACCGAGAGGGAGACCATCCTATAACCTTCCTGTGTGCCTTTAATTTCTACGGCGATTTTTTTTTCATTGCTCCAGCATTTGTGCTCAGGCTAGCACAATTCATGAAGGTTTGGGGGCAGGTAATATGGATTCACAATAAGAAGAGGATGAGGGGAATGAAGACGTCCAATGAGTATTTGATGGTTATTTGGTGAAGACACACACACACACACAAACACACACACACACACACACAGTGACAATCTTCTGAATGGCGATGTCTTTTGATGGTTATTTGGTGAAGACACACACACACACACAAACACACACACACACACACACAGTGTGATAATCTTCTGAATGGCGATGTCTGGAGGGTGTCCGCTGGTGATGTTTACCCAGATATTGCAGGGATTGAGGTAGGGGCCCTGTTCAACGCAAGCATTGAAGTTACAATTTTTTGGAGGATCACATTTTTTAGCACAACACATATGAATAGTACTCTCTGAAGCTACAACACCTTTTTTATTTGTTGGTATACTATGATAGACCATGGTCCATTTTTCTTTGGAGCCCAGCACATGTACCCTTGTTTTAACTCGATCAAGTAATCTTCCATCAGGTCCAAAGAAGCTTGATCGGACCCCTGGTGCTCTGTTGCAACTGCATGCCTGAGTCTGCCTGCTCCAAAACAAAATATGCTTTCCTGAAAGTTGTTGCCGATTTGAAGAATCTTCAAACACTGGCCAATGCAGAAGAGTTTAACAGACATGTTTAACAATGTCGTTAGATGGATGGGAAAACCTTTTCTCTTCTCACTTCACAGAAGGTATAAAGGCATAAAGCAGATGGTAACGAAACTGAAAGTTCCGAAGAAAGAACTCGATAATTCTGGCAAGCAGCTCCAACGCACCATGGAGGATCTATCTGAGAGGACCAAACGAGTTGGCGAGATGCTAGAGGAAGCTGTGCTTGTACGCAAGCAGATCACCAGTTCAGTTACTGACGTTGAGCAGATGAAGCTGGATGGAGACAAAAGCCAAGAATCAATCAACAAGCTCAAAACTTCACATAGAAAGAATATCCATGAACTGGAAGAAAATGTTAAAGAGCTCGAGGGAAAGCTTACAGAGGAGAGGACAAGCCTCAGACTTCTGGAATCATTAGACGCGAAGAATGTTGGTGAAGCCATTACCGAGTCTTCTTTCAGCTTTGAGGATGTAGTGGCCAAGGGGGATGCTCTGCGCAATGAGATAGCAGAGCGTCGTCATCAAATGGAAGAAGACCGAGTCCTGCCAGAGCAATGCGCTCCCTCGTCGCGGCTTATCCCATCAACGGATAAATTTTCCTTATGAATATGTAACCCTGGGAGGCTAGTAGACATGTCTATGCATTTTATTTACTTAAGTTACTCTATCTTTTCATTCAGATGAACTATGTTACTTATTATTACTAAAGATACTATTACGGGACTTGTACTTCTACTCTGCTCGTGTGATCCTGAAGGCAGTTTAAAATATGCAAAATAGCCGTGAATTCAGAAAATGATCCATAGATGTTTATCAGTTATTAATATTGATAAACTGGGCTTAGCTTACATCTGCTGCATAACTTCTCTGTATATTGTCACGTGGAACCACATTGTCAATCTAGAGACCCATTGAGGTGAACTCCAAACAGAGTTCCTGTGAGAATATAATCAATTCTCTCTTTTTTTTTGACGATTACACAGTACAACTCAGACACTCATAACGCATGCACATTCATCCCTATGAACGCACATACGCAAACCCTACCCAGAATATAATCAATTCATTGAGTCACTCTGAATTTCATTGAGCGCATTGTCACTAAAAATTTCTTTCCGAAGATTACTGATTTCTATGCGAGAGTGACCGCCGCTTACCAAGCCACTGCTGAGTTCTCTTCCAGCCTTGAGTTTGTAACCGCCAAGGGAAATAGAAAAGGGGTCGCCAGCAAGTTGAAGAATACATAGGCCTGCCAGCGCCTGTACAAGCATCAAGCTCCCTCATCGCATGCAAGGAATAATTTCTTTTGAGTATGTGACTGTGCAAGGCGACAGTCGACATGTGCATTTAGTTTATATCTTTTTCTTCAGACGAATTCTATTACTTCGGTCATTCTATTTGGACTACTATTTCTCTGCTGGAATTGAGAGATGCGGTACATGAGACTGTTTAAAAAATTTGCATGCACTTCCCTCTTGCTGTTTCAAAAATGAGCCTCAGTCAGTTTCTTGCAAGCGCTAGACCTCTCGCAAGGTCCATTGTCTGTCAACAAGTACTGCAACCAGCTGAAGGGTATCGTTGATTCACATCGCGCCATTGGTTAGATGATGTTCACCGACCTCGCCCTTGTGCGCACCCCTCTTCGTGGCCTTGACGAGAGCTTTGCCATCCACAAGGCCATGGTGCTCCCACAGACTCCATAGACAGTCGCTCCTGCTTCTACGTGAACAAGGCTTCCAACGCATTAAAAGGCTTCTGCACCAGTCTTTTTGTCACAAGGCTGCGAGTCATCGTGAGGGAGATAGCACGTTCACCTGTCCAGCGCGTTGGAGCAGGCCAGGAGCTAGTTCACAAGGTCCTGGTATGATACCCTACCCCTCCATTCTACATCCCATGGATCTAATTAACTATCCAACTTTGGATTAGATACCTGAATCGGCATTCCCGGATCATTACCTGAAACTCCACAGGTGCCCACTCTGCCAGGCCTACGCCACATTTATACTATATTTGCTCTAAGTGAGGCATGTTCACAAGGAATCAAGGAGGTATTTCCCTGCTATCCTCAGTCACTCACTATATAAGTGATGCTCTCCCGCCTTCTGGCCGAGTGTCGCGACGAGGGCGCCGTGGATTTCAGCTGCCCCACGGCCGCAAGCCTTTTCTTCCTATAGCCACGCTATGCAACCCTTTCACTGCCGTGCTTGCAGCTCCTCGTTTCATGTCTAGCTGCTCGCCCCCACTGGCTGGCCGCTACGCAACTCCTTGCCACCGTGCACGTTGAGAACGCCGACACACTGCTGTTGCTGGCCATCGCAGAGATCCATGGTCGGGCTTGGGCATGCCAAGAATGACACCGCCCATGCCCTCTCCCATATATAGCGGCTACGAGGCGAGATGGTGAGAGAAAGCGTGGGTAGTGGGTGAATGAGATGGAAAACTTATGGCATTACTTAAGGATAATATGGGAATTGTTGTGTATTATAAGAAGCGAGAAGACCGACATGTATTATTAAAATAATTTTGAACTCTAGAACAAGAAATATCGTGAAATGGAGAGGTAGCAAGTAGGAGTAGTTGAATTTATCATGACCACGTCACTAGGCTTCCGTTAGATCAAGGTTCAAGGACTGAATAATTGAATTAGGGGAGATTTATGATAGGTATATTTAATAATGCACGACTTGGCTTATCTAGATTGCTAGTATCTTGTCCTCTCCTATCTCCTTTTTTATCATAAGTCTATGCTTATTCAGTCTAAATGACTTCAATTAAAAAGAGTATAAGTTACAAAAGTTGTGGATCTAATCAAGAGATGTAGTTTTCATGTGAACATTTATCTAATCTCACTCTCAGTAAACATTTATGATTTTTGTTGACGTCCATAAATGTGCAATACATGATACTGCAAGCACACTGGTCAGTATATATAGAGTTTCACCCAGACTATTAAGAGTTATCACATCCAAAATGATCAACAAATTAAACTAAACAAGCCATAGAGTATTCTATTAAACACAAATAGTTGAATTAAGGGACACTTTAAAATGTTGGCTTGGTCTGTAGGACACTAAATCAAAAATGTTTGTCTGTAGGACTTTTTACAGTGTCCCATAGACAAATTAGCCTTGAATTGATGTTCAGTGGGTAGCAAGGTTTGTAATTTCAAGGTACCGGAAATACCGGATAGATGGCACCGAAATATCCGGTTTCCGGTGGAAATTCGAATTCCAAAATTTGAATCCAAAAATCACAAACCAAAAGGTAAATCTGTCCAATCTACCAGAAAACCGGACAAAAATTCCAGAAAACCGTACCAAATTTTGGAAAACCTGGTCAAGAGAGAAAAATTAAAAAAAGCAAATAAAATATTCTTTTTGAAAAAATTGAAACAAGAAATTTGTTAAAAAAAGTTGATGTAATTTGCAGCCCACTTGGTGCAACAACAACACAGAAATTTGATCTTTTTCTTGGTCAAAAAAATCGAGGAACATTGGTAGTTCGAAAAAGAGAAACAAAAAGGGGGGTTTGGTTTTTCTTCTTCCTTTCTCAACCCAGAAAGCTTGCGTGATTTTTTGACCCATCAAACAATCGAATTTTCGTGCTCTTGTTTCACCATTGCGCTAAAAATTTCCTCTTGCTTTTTTACAAATTTATGTTTCCATTTTTTTTGTGCAAATTTTCTCGTTTTTTGAAATTTAAAAAAGAAAACCGGCTAAATCGGATCGGACCTGTTTTACCTTTTTTCCGAAAACCGGTCAGGTTTACTGTGGTAAGGAGAGCCTGGTGGGTAGTGGAGCTTTACCACATATTAAGGGGAGACAATCAAGAAAAATTACTTTATTTGGTGATTTATTAGTTTTAATTAGCAATTTACATAGTGTTAATACCCTATTACTAGTGCAAATGGCTGATTAAGAAGCATTTTGAAAATAGTTGGGAGAGGGGGGGGGAGCCCCATTTAGTCTTCACAAAGCTCCATCAGTGGATGAGACCTTCGTGTTGTCGTCGACAACGTCCTGCGCGAGTTTGTTTATGACGTTGGTAGTGTCTGACGTCCTGCGCAGCTTCAACTTGTACATATTGGTAGTGAGCCGCTACTTGTTGACCACCAGCAGCAGCAAGAAGGAGAAGAAGAGCAGCCGCACGATCACTACAAGACATTTTATCTTTCCCGACAATTTTCATTTAGGTGGCCTATAGTTTTACCCTGTTCGTCTGGCTGCTTTGCAGCAGCTGCGAAGCAGCAACTACAGTGTTCCAGTTATTTTTTCAGCAGCCTCTACAATGTTCGCAGTTATTTCTATAGCAACCGCTATAGAAAAATGGCTACAAAGCAGTCAACTGAACAGTTTTCTTATGAAAGGCTGACAATTTTCTTATATAAAATGTTATCTTTCCTAACAGTTTTAACAATTTATCAACAATGATATTCTCTACATACTTATTACCTATAGTTTTTGCGAATACTTAACCACTTGCTAAGCATTGTAAGGAAAAATTGCAAACCTTGTAGTGGATCGAGGTGAAGTATAGCAGCGGCAGCGTGGGTCTTGTAGAGATGCATGTGTCCTGGGTGAAGAGCAGCTAGCGCGGCGCCTCGGTTAGCATGCAACAACTAATGCAAGCGGAGTTAGCGAGACGGCGTGGTTCATCAGAAACATGCGCACAACAACGAACGCTTGATGATATTTTCGTCCCAAATTGACTAAAAATGTCGAAGAATAATAGAATCCGCTTCACACAAGCTAGCCACAAGGCGAAAGCGTCAAGAATTATAAGAACCGGAAGGAGTACTACTCCTACTCTAAGTCATTTTCAATGACACTTTCATTTGCTATTACTTAGATGCCACGTTAACAAAAATGGTGACATGGCAAGAAATTTACTACGAGAGGAGATTTTTTTTATCTTGTTGGAAGCCAAAAGAAAGTGGATTGAGAGTCTTTCCTTTCATCTTCAAGAAATCTAACCAACAAATGAGTGCCACCTAGCAATAATTTAATGTTTTATCAAACTTATGAAATTATGAAATGAAATTGTGCGTTAAGAGATGCAATTTTATTTTATTAAATAAAAAAAATCTGATATGTTACTTTTAGAAAGGGTAAGATGAAAGTTTGTATTGAGACTGGCTTTAGGTCTACGACAAAGATGGGTACACACTTTTCACACATTGTCGGATCACTGGTCCACACCGCTAAAACACAAATCTTTGGATTTAAATGCAGTCAAAGGCGAGGGAGAGCAAGCGGCGGCAACCTTTGGATTTCTACCGCGCTTGCATTTTCGTCCGCGTAGTACTCTGGCTGTCTTCATATTTCCCACAAACTTCTCGATAAAAACACAAATCGGCCTCTCTTGTTCGACCGTGGCATTTCCCCCTTGAAACACAATCTTTGTTAGCTCCCTAATCTAGCCGCCCGGCGGCAGCGTCAGTGTTCGCCGTCCGCCAAGGGCAGCCGAACTGACAGGAGGCAGGAGCTCTCCCGTTCGGAATTCTCCAATGGCTCCGCGCACGATGGAGAGCCGCCTTGCGGTGGTCAAGCAAAACTTGTGCCTCCTTGATCCGCCGACCAAGCCCCCGGGGATGGACGACGACGCCCTTGGCCTCTTCGACTTCGTTCACCTCCGCTTCCCCTCCCCCGTCGACTCGCACCGGGACGTCCTCATCAAGTTCCTCTCCGACTTCAGGAGGTATCACTACCCTCGCATCTATATCAGTAAAGACAAGTTTGGGGATGCTCTCCAACTCCCACGGAAGCCCCTGTTCAGATCGCCGCCAAATATAGCAACCGAAGCTTTGTCCTCCACTGCTACGAAGTTCATAGAGGCATACATCCTGCCGGTGGAGCCAAGACGGTTTATCCGGTCTGCCTGGCCGAGCGAGCACGGATGCCAAGGACAATGTCACCTATAGAGTGGATTGGCTCAGCCTCATTTGGAAATTAAGTAGCACACGAGGAGATAACTGACATGTTGGATCCGTGGAAAAGGCCGAACAAGATCATCTGGGATTTCTTCTACACTGCGTATTGGCTGAGGGTCATTTGGGTCAAATATCCTGACTGCTTTCCACAGGATGTTGTGCTGGAGCCATCTATGCCTGCGGCTGCTGCCAATTTACCAATGGAACAGGACGAGGATGCGGTCGGCGAACCCGAACCTCGCGAGTCTTCTGGGCAAACAGTGAGGTAAAATCTTTAAATTCAATGCCTTGTTCGTGCCTTCATATAACTCATTTGTTTGTTTTTCAGTGGACCAGTGCTTCTTCTGAGGCTTGCATAGGTGATGAAGGCATAAGAGCAAGGAGCGCCGACTCACTGGATAATGCATATGTCCCTGATGTGTCCGATGGTGCTGTACATGTGGATAACAATCTTCCCCAGCTTCTTGGGGGATCAGGGTAAGGGTCTGTTTGATGTTGGATGCTAGCATTAACAAAATTACAGCTTTGAACATCACTTTTCTTTTTTTCAAGTACAATCATTGAAACAAACAATGATCCATGACCCACTCTAAAAATTGATTTACAATTAATAATGCAGCATAGGCGATGAAGGCGTAAGAGCAGGGCACGCTGACTCACAGGCTTATTCCGATGTCCCTGTGGTGTCCAATGGTGATGTACATGAGGATAATTCAGGGTAAGGGTCTGTTGGATTCAAGCACTAAAAAAGATACAGCTTTAAAACACCAAGTTATTTTTTCAAGTACAATCATTGAAAGAAACCATGATCCAATTTCTTAAGTCCAGCATATTTTATATCGTCATCCACTCTAAAAATTGACTCATAATTCATAGTGCAGAAGCCACGATAAACCATGTCATTTCTAAACAATATCCATCTCATCCAGATCTTCACTCTTCAATATCTAAGAGTAGACACCTCTTAAAAAGGTGGAGTCTTTGTTTGATTTCGCAAAAAGGGATATCTTTCAACTGAGAGACTCCTTTTCATGTAGAAGTTACAAAGTAGCCTGACAGTACAATAAATGTGGATTGGTATGTAAACATCATCAAATGCATCAATACCCTCACATATCTTGTTTCAAAAATTGTTACCATATATGAATATATCTTTTAATTGCATGTTATTTCAGATGTTTTATGTACGTATATCTTATATGGATCATGATCAGTTCCCTTGGTACATGTAAACTTTATCTGAAAACTTTAATTGCTGCTTGAACATTGCCTCTAGTGTCCATTAATTAACTCGTTTGGGTGCTTTTGCAGTGTCCATCTGAATGTCCAGTGTATAGAAACAAGTTTTGTTATTTTAATTTAAATAAAGAAGATATTTTAGTGCTTTATTTGTTATTAATTACTTTTTCTATCAAAGAAAGTAGCTC
>LAPY01001167.1:53503-68903 GCA_000970635.1 Eragrostis tef
ATCAAAGAAAGTAGCTCGTTTTAGCATTGCCCATAGTATCCAATAAGTCCTTTTGCTGCTTTCTAGTATCCATTTATATTATCACCCATGAAAACCCTAAATCCTATCCATTTATAGTAAAGAAACCACTTGTTTTGTTGTTTCATTTAAAAAAACAGAAGGTATTTTTATTTCTTTATCTTTTAATAATTAGTTGTCTCTTTTTTCTTTAAAAAAGTACATTTTTCTCTTTAAAAAAAACAGACACAAAGAGCTGCATGTAATAGTGTTAAGGTAGAAAAAAATGTCAAATGCATTCCATTCATAAGTCTAGGATTCGTGCCCACAAAGTAGTTTGACGATCACCAAGGAACCCACTGAACTAAGAACGATCCGCTGCTAGTTTAGCCAACACTTTGACCCCAACATGACGCCAAAGCCCGGCTTCTTTTTAGGCTTGAAACAAGACCAGTTGGAGGCCTAGTGGTGCCCCATTGAACTCACATTCATTTTCTTGCTTCCAGATCAACCAAGTGCACGCCATGTTTTTTTTTTCAGTTCAGTGCACTTTATTACCATTCTTTATTGAACCACTATGTAAATCCAGCCATTCTTTACTGAACCACTATGTAATTTTGGCCCTTCTTGATTGTTATTGTATTAAATTCATTTGTTTAATATGGCCAGGACAAGATCAACCTCAAGCTCACAATCAGGCAGTGCAGGCGAAGGTATGAACACAGTTATGGCCATAGAACTTAGTAATCTTCTTTACTAATTATTTGCATCATATAGTCTCTAACCGAAAGAACAAAATTAATTAGCTGCATATTTGAAATGATGTTATAAACACTTAAATTCAGTCCCACTACTCGGCAACAATTTCATTTTTTAATAGGATAGATAAATGAAAGCTATTTATTGTCCCCTAAATAAATGCTCCCTCCGGATGTGATTGCTTTGCACGCGAGCAATATAACCTATCCTAGCTTCAAGGGTTTGCATCCACAGGAAGTATCTGCATATGGATTGTTTTATTTACCTTCAATGTAATTGAATTTACACATAGATTGTTTAGTTTTCTTGTATGATTTGTACTGCTATGATAAGCTCACATTCTAAGTGCAATGCAAATGATATTGAAACAGCTCCAATGAACTTCAGAGATTCCGTGTCACCCAGCAGGATAAATATGGTATGTTCCCCACCTATTGGTTCATCCAAGCATTATCATGGCCCTTGTGAAAACTCTTGATACCATTAAGATTTACATATAGCTCCACAGTCTGCTGGTTACATACTGAAGTAATATCGTCCCGCAGAATTGGGAAGTGCACTTCGAATGTTCAAGACCTTGTCCACAAAACATGCATTTGCTCATTGATCTTGTTTCTTCTGGACTGCTCAAAACCTTAAACAATCAAATTCTCGTAAGGGAAAATACTCTTCTGGGCGTCTTCTGTGGACATGCATGAATTATGATATGCTATTATACTCCGCTTTTCTACCTAGACATTTACATCAAGTTGGTTCAAGTTAGGAAGAGCAAATATATGAATCTTATAAAATAGATCTACTAAGACAATATTATCCCCCTGTATTTGTAAAAAATATATATAAATATCAAGAGAATATGTAGTTTAATTATATAATTACTGTATAAATACTTGATAACTTTAGCTTATATCTTCACTCTTAATGTTAATTACTCTGCACTTGTAGGCTATTGTAATTTCAGATATAGCATGTGCTCACGAGAAGGCAGTGACTGAATGTTTTCTGGAAATTGGTGAGCCACCATTCGCTGAAAACATTCGTCCAGAAGACAGTGTGATGGCCCCAAGCGATTCTTCATCAGGAGATGAGAATTATGATTCATGCAATCAAAACACGGAATTAGGTGGCTTTCAGAAATCAGTAGAGAGACCTGAAGAGGTACATCTAATTCTTCTTTTTGAAAGGCAGTTTTTTCATCCAAGCACCATGCATAAAGTGCATCCCTTTTTGACATTGTTTATTTTTTTTGCTCGAGGCAGGTGAATAGTCAAACAGCTCATGTTTCTACCACTGCTCCTGGAAACCGTACGTTCTGTTCTCATTGAATTATATTATACTCAGAAAAATGTGGCTAACTGGAACTTTAATGTTATCAGTAAAGAGGAAGACTGTTGACGGATCATGTGAAGTTATCACAAAGAAACGTTGGCTTTCTAAGGTGATGAACTCTGGGGAATCAGGGCCACCGTCATTAGAGCATATGGAATCACAGGTTAATCTCTAACATGTTTTTTTTAACATGTTTCAGTTCCTGAGAATGCTATTCCTTTTGCTATGCAAGATCTATCTTTCAGCAAGCATATTGGGAATGGCAGAGACAGACAAATGCAACTAGTCATGTAGAGCTATTTGCCTGTGCTGTTTTTTGATTTTTACCTCACACCAGTCGTTTTTAAAACAAGCATGTATTAATTTTAGTATATAATTCATTTGTGCTGAAGGATTTGGACGACAATGCACTACGTACATCACTTATTGATGAAGCGGTCATTCATTTGAAGACATCTAGAACATGTAAGTTTATTGCAGTGCATTAGTAGTGTTGGACTGTATTAGGACTCATGTGTATGTGTTTTGGGCCCAGCCCATAGCAATACATGACTAATGAGCAATAGAGTAGAGTGTTCCATAAATTCTCCAAAGTTTCCAAGATATCAACGAGTAGTTTTGAGGCAGACTAGAACAGTGTTTTTTTTTTATGCCTTCTGACCCCCCCCCCCCTCTTTTCTTATCAGATTTATCTTAACCAGACATATTTCTTCTCTTCACTGTGTTATTTTCCCCCTTAGGCTTGGACGGGTGGGACCCCACCAAGAGTAGTGCAAACATGTCAAGAATACAACAGATTGTTGAGGAGACTGTGCAGCTGTATATGGAGAATGTAGCCACTTCTTTTGACTCGAGTAATCTTCCATCAGATGCAAAGAAGCTTGATCAGACCCCTGGTGCTCTATTGCAACTGCCTGAGGCTGCCTGCCCCAGAACAAAATATGCTTTCCTGAAAATTGTTGCTGATTTGAAGGAGCTTCAAATACTGGCTAATGCGGAAGATTTTAACCAGCAGGTTTTCCTGGAGCAAGTAATAGTTTCGTTAGATGGATGGGAGAATTTTTTCTCTTCTCATTTCACAGAGGGTATAAAGCAGATGGTAACTAAAGTGAAAGTTCTGAAGGAAGAACTTGATAAGGACTCTGGTCAGCAGATCCAACACACAATGGAGGAGCTATCTCAGAGGTCAAAACTAGTTGGCGAGATGCTACAGGAAGCTGTGCTGGTACGCAAGCAGATCACCAGTTCAGTTACTGACGTTGAGCAGATGAAGCTTGATGGAGACAAAAGCCAGGAATCAATCAACTTGCTCAAAACTTCACATACAAACAATATTCAAGAACTGGAAGAAAAAGTTAAAGAGCTCGAGGGAAAGCTAGCAGAGGAGAGGACAAGCTCAGAATTGTGGAATCATTAGAGGTGAAGAACGCTGATTTCTTCACAAAGGCAACGGCCGTTACGGAAGCCATTACCGACTCTTCATCCAGCTTTGAGGATGTTGTGGCCAAGGGGGAAGCTCTGCGCATTGAGATGGCAAAGCGTCGTCAGCAAATGGAAGAAGACCGAGGCCTGCCAGCCCCACTACAAGCAATGCGCTCCCTCTGTTCCTCATCGCGGCTTATCCCATCAACGAATAAATTTGCCTTATGAGTATGTAACCCTGGGAGTGGGAGGTCATCTATCAATTTTATTTACTTTAGTTACTCTATCTTTTGCTTCAGATGAACTACATATGTAACTTATTACTGAGATACTTACAATTGTGAGACTTGGTACTTCTAATCTGCTCGTGTGATCCAGAAGGCTGTTTAAATATGCATCTTTGCCTTGAATTAAGTTGTCATGGTGGTGATTCAGATAACTTAGCTTGTTTCTGCAGCACGCCTTCTCAGTATATTGTCACGTGGAACCGCACTGTCAATCTAGAGACCTATTGAGTTGAAATCCAAACGCCATCAACTATTAAGTTCCGGTGAGAATACCGACTCTGATTTTATTGAGACGATCACCTGTTGAGTATTGAAATAGCCAAACGCCATCAACTATTTGATGAAATTGTTGGTCTGTCAACGCCTCTACTTGCCTTGCGCTCCCTCATCGCATATTACTCCGTTGGACGGCCTCTTCTTGCACTAGTATATATGAGTATGTGTATGTCTGGGATCTCATCGCAAAAAAGAAAACCAAAATTTGATAGGCTCATGCCACTGCCAAGGCCGGCACGATGCCATGCATCGGGCCATGCCTGGGCCACCGTCACGGCACAGCGAGGGCTTTATCATGGTAATGGGGGGTCACCACGATTACGAGGAAGAGCCTAATTACGCTGGCCCGTAGTAGACGACTAACTAGGCCGGCCTTTCAGCAGAAAGGGCCCAATCCAGCACCACTATTTATTTACCCGTCCTGACCCCACCACACGGATAACAGGAGCTGTCCGATTCGCATCTGACGATCACAACCGCAAGGGCAGACTCGTCATTCTCCGTCACCAAACCCTAACCCGGCTATATAAACTCTTCGTCTTGACAAACCCTAGCCCATCCGGCGGCGGCGCAGCAGACACACACCCAAACCACACCGGCGTCGGCGAGAGGAGGAGAGCGTCAGCGATGGTGAAGTTCCTGAAGCCCGGGAAGGCTGTGATCCTGCTGCAGGGCCGGTTCGCCGGGCGGAAGGCGGTGATCGTGCGCGTGTTCGAGGAGGGCACCCGCGACCGCCCCTACGGCCACTGCCTCGTCGCCGGCCTCGCCAAGTACCCCAAGAAGGTGATCCGCAAGGACTCGGCCAAGAAGACGGCCAAGAAGTCGCGCGTCAAGTGCTTCATCAAGCTCGTCAACTTCACCCACCTCATGCCCACCCGGTACACCCTCGACGTCGACCTCAAGGACGTCGCCGCCGGCCCCGACGCTCTCGCCACCAAGGACAAGAAGGTAACCGCGTGCAAGGCCGCTAAGGCGCGCCTCGAGGAGAGGTTCAAGACTGGCAAGAACAGGTGGTTCTTCACCAAGCTCCGCTTCTGAGCTTTCTGCTGCTTCGGCCGCGGAGGCCAGACGGTCATTTCTTTTATATATGTTTCTTTCCGAAGTAGTAGTTGTTGGGATTTTGATGTATCCAAGTACCTCAATACTAGTATGGATCTGTCAATGAAACTTGTTATCGAGACAAATCTTGAGGATTTTGCGTTGCCTAAAACTGTTGTCTTTGTTTAGTTTGGAGCTTGAATCTGGTCATAGTATTACTGCTAATATTCAGCGGGAGGAGTGGGAGCTGGAATTGTGGTTGCAATATCTGCTTGATTTTTAGTATTGTTTTGTTGGTACTTGGGAGCATGTACCTTGTAGGAATTTTGCCGATCTAATTGCCTGAGGAATGTGAACTAAGCTGCTTATCGAATTTTATAATTTGAATGCAACAATGTTGTTTTGCTGGTAGATGTGTTGTGTTCACTACATTAGAGTCACACTGGTGAAGCTGAATCTCTGTTTAAACACTTTGTTGTTGGAAGTTCTATGCACATTGAGATACACTTGGACTGTTGGGTTCTGTGCATATTGAGATCTGTTATCGTTTCATGAGTGACCATGTCGATAAATGAATGCTGCTGTTAGTTGTTACTTAGAGCTGTTTCTATGTTAGCTTTGCTGGAATTGGATAGTTTGTTTGCAACAGAAAATGCTAGTGAAGCGTCGTTTGGTTTGGCTTTGGATGTGATTTTCAATTATCAACTTAGTTTCGACCTATGGTGCTTTGAACCACAGAACATGCACACAATGTGTATAATGTTTGTTGTCTCAGCTGAACGTTTTTCCTTAAAAATGTGAATGGTAAATACGGATAGGTTCCTTAATAATTCTGTGAGACTTAGTATGGAAATGCGGGTTGTTGTTTACTTAGTCTTATTTTCTGCTCTAATGAAGGTTGTGGTAATTGGATCAATTCTGTGACATATGGTTCCTCATGGTGTCAGTTTTAATGCTGTGGTCTATGATACGGATTGTATTATTATGCTAGTATGGTACATAGTTCTGTAGTGAATTTGTTGTGGCAGTGAGCCAAGGTGCTTCTTAGAAGTTAGAAGCCATTTTCTTGGCATCATGCATTACAGAATGGTTGGTGGATTGGTGATTAACTGAGTGATTTGGGGTTTCTCCTTTGTGTTTTTGAACATGTGGATTCGGTTAAAATAAATAATCTCAGTATCTACTTTGACCGCATTGGATGGCTGCCTGCCTAGAACTAAAAACATTTGAATTAGCAAAAAGCCTTAGGATTCTTTCTGGAAACTGAGAGTGGAGAAAGCATAGGTTCTCCTGATGTCGGATCATGAACCAATCCAGTATGCATAAATCTGAGAATGACCTTAATGTATGGCATTCCGAAGGATAAAAAGGGAGCTTCAGATTCAACATGTTTTACAGTTAAAATTTCAGAAATTGATCCTCTGTTAAACATCATGATTTTCAATATTTGTACCATGCCCCGACTCATTTGTAATGTGAAATATACTGGGCTGAACAGTTAAAACGTCATTCTAACAGCACTTCAGGGTGGATCTAGAATATTCTTGTCAAATTATCATTCCAATTTGAACATCATAAAACTTCATTCGTGACCAAGGATTACAAACGAGAATTGCTGTTAGCTGAGTAATATCCACATGGAAGAGTGTACTGTTGCATGTAACTGCTGACTCTGAACAGTGTGTCGGAGAAGATAGATAAATTGCATTCGAAGGTACACAATACCCTGTTCGTCTCGCAGCGGCTTCTTTGTAGCAGCTACAGTATTGCAGTTATTTCTTCTGCAGCTGTTACAGTGTTTCTGCAGTGGCTACAGTGTTCGTAGTTATTTTTCTATAGCCGCAGCGGCAGCCAACTCAACAGACTGATTCCTCTAATAAAAGCTAGAGTCCCTATCCCAAGATTCCCAACTGAAAACCTGAGATAAGCTTCCATCCAACCATGGCGGGCGTTACATATCGTCAGGGAATGGTAGGCATTGGGAAATCGAAGCACCCGTCAAGTAGATATTGCACTGCATGGAGTTTGACTCTTGCATGTACTGGCTTTCAGAAGGGTCGATTTGCTAGTGATAGACCGGGAAACGCAAATGCTCTCAAAGAAACAACACGAGCTAGAAGTTTCTATGATCATGTTACTCATGCCCTTTTCAACACTGCTGCAAACGGAAGTTGGAAAAAATGTCGTGTTCCAATTTTTGTTTTTTCAAGGTTGCTATATATATATCCAATATTATGCTTTATTCAATCAACATGGTGGTGGGGCAGCATGGTTGGTGCTGAAGATGTTGGGTATCGGCCCGGGTGACGCCGGGTTGCACCCGGATGGCATGTCGACTAGGATCATCTGGTTTTCTTTATTTTTATGTATTGCATTGCCTACTGTATGCTGATGTCAATCCATCAGATGTTGTATCTATTCTGAGAGCAATATTAGTTCACAGATGTTATTGCGTTACCTCACATTTTGATAGAAATGGGAGTATGAAGACCTCTTGTGTGCTTTCTTATACTCCTTCCGTCCCAGTTTACTTGGCATTCTTGGAGTGTTTTTTGATGTCCAGATTCATAAAATGTTCAGTGAATCTGGACAGACAGGTTGTCTAGATTCAGAGAATGTTCAGTAAATCTGGTACAGAGCCAGAACGTCAAGTATTCTGGGACAGAGGGAGTAGTTGTCAATGTCATTCAAAGATCAGTCTTGTACATTTTTCCCCGCCCAAGTTTGTCTTCTTATTATGAATTGTTGAAGAGTCAGATAGTCCTTCCTATTGTTCCAACTACAATTGTATCGCAATCAAGTATCAACAAGTTTGTAAAGTTTCACATCTTTGAAACTAGAAGTTCTGAAGCTTGGAAGTTTTAATTCGTTCCAATAGGATCACAAGATGTGCCATGCTAGGCGCGACCTGAAGATGTGGGTTAATGGTGCTCACATGACTACATGAGTCATCTTTCAGATCTTTATGAACCTTATTAAAGCCGCAGATTTGATATAATTTTAATTGATTCATTTGTTCTACCTTGAGGAATTTTCAGATTTCAATTAGGACACATCACGTTTGGTCTGAGGTGGCCAGCACTGTCATTGATTGGCTGTCGAATCAATGTCTCTACCGCATCACCAGCTGCTTTCAACACAATATGATCTCAATAGCACATAGATATGGCTTAGCTTTAAAAGGATTATTGTATTTCTTTGTCTGTCTAGTCTATTGGTATGCTCTATACATGTGCAGTGTAATATTCATAGTGCAAGATTGTGTTAGAAACCCACAAGGACCATGGGAAAAAAGAATGAACACAATTGTGCGTGTGAGAATGGTAGGCATTGGGAAACCAAAACACTCGAGACTGTATCATCCAAGCTCCGCGCTCAGATGCCATCGGAGGGTGGCGTGTGGACACGAAGCCCGTCAGGCAACCACCATCCACCTGATCAAGAGAGCAAGAACTCCAGATATGTGCCTTTTGCTCGGGTTGGGAGCTGCAACTCGCGGATCCAGGATGCGGAGCGCAAGGGAAGGAGGTAGTCTCTGAGAGTTTTCGAGGATTGGGTGCTCCAGTTCGAGTCTATGGCGCCGAATATTGACGCTTAGATGGTGTGGGTTTTGGCCTGTTTCGGCAGCAACACCTGTCAGTTGTTGGTATCAGGATGGCATCGGTCCCTTGGTTCTGGATAGAGGCTCGGGATGGGCGATACAGAGATGGAGGCGGTGCTCATGAAGTTGCACCGGTTCCAGAACCAGGTGGCAGCGTCAATCTGGTACCAGCTTGCGTGCTAGCTCGAGACCAAAGGGAGGGTGCGTAAGAGACACAAGGGGCGGCACCTCGGCGTCGGGACAGGCGTCAAGGCAAACAATGTGATGTCGGAAGCATTTGGAAAAACATATTTGAGCATTTGGAAAACCATTTCATGAACTGTATTTTCCCGTGGGTCAAGATTGTTTCAATGGTGGTTTTATACAGTCATGGAAACATGTTTTCGTGAGAGTTGACAGAACCGACTTGAAAATGTGAACATATTTCGTGAGAGTAGCAAAAACCGACAGGAAAATTGTCAGTTTGGTCTGAGGTGGCCAGCACTGTCATTGATTGGCTGTCGAATCAATGTCTCTACCGCATCACCAGCTGCTTTCAACACAATATGATCTCAATAGCACATAGATATGGCTTAGCTTTAAAAGGATTATTGTATTTCTTTGTCTGTCTAGTCTATTGGTATGCTCTATACATGTGCAGTGTAATATTCATAGTGCAAGATTGTGTTAGAAACCCACAAGGACCATGGGAAAAAAGAATGAACACAATTGTGCGTGTGAGAATGGTAGGCATTGGGAAACCAAAACACTCGAGACTGTATCATCCAAGCTCCGCGCTCAGATGCCATCGGAGGGTGGCGTGTGGACACGAAGCCCGTCAGGCAACCACCATCCACCTGATCAAGAGAGCAAGAACTCCAGATATGTGCCTTTTGCTCGGGTTGGGAGCTGCAACTCGCGGATCCAGGATGCGGAGCGCAAGGGAAGGAGGTAGTCTCTGAGAGTTTTCGAGGATTGGGTGCTCCAGTTCGAGTCTATGGCGCCGAATATTGACGCTTAGATGGTGTGGGTTTTGGCCTGTTTCGGCAGCAACACCTGTCAGTTGTTGGTATCAGGATGGCATCGGTCCCTTGGTTCTGGATAGAGGCTCGGGATGGGCGATACAGAGATGGAGGCGGTGCTCATGAAGTTGCACCGGTTCCAGAACCAGGTGGCAGCGTCAATCTGGTACCAGCTTGCGTGCTAGCTCGAGACCAAAGGGAGGGTGCGTAAGAGACACAAGGGGCGGCACCTCGGCGTCGGGACAGGCGTCAAGGCAAACAATGTGATGTCGGAAGCATTTGGAAAAACATATTTGAGCATTTGGAAAACCATTTCATGAACTGTATTTTCCCGTGGGTCAAGATTGTTTCAATGGTGGTTTTATACAGTCATGGAAACATGTTTTCGTGAGAGTTGACAGAACCGACTTGAAAATGTGAACATATTTCGTGAGAGTAGCAAAAACCGACAGGAAAATTGTCACTTTCATGACGGTTACAAACCGCCAGGATTAAATTTCCCATCATAATTTCCTGTTGCACGGCCGCCACGAATAAACGACTCGAAACTTGACGACACCCTATTTTCGTGGCAGCCACTCTCACCAAAATCCTGTCATGATAATCTTTGGTGATGGCCGACCGCCACGAAAATTTCATTTCCCTGACGTTCCATTCGTGTTTGGTTTTGCCTGTCGGTTTCCTGTCATGAATAATTTTCGTGACGGTTTCTCACTCTCATGAAAATTCCGTTTTTTGGTAGTGCATGACGACCTCGCCGCTGGAAAGAGTGCAGATCAGCTAGGGCCGTGGAGGGACTGTCTCCGCAGGTACCCTGTTTCGGAAATGAAACTTGTGGAGCAGCATGCCGATTAGTGCCACCATCTTTTGTGTTCGATGCTGCGCTTGTAAGCTGTGGTATCCCAGCATGTCATAGGTAAAACCTGGTGGAACTGTTTCACGAAACAATCTATCATTGGTCGTCCAATAGAGAAAATAAGATCAACAAACTATATTTCTCTAGAAGAAAAGGCCTGGTTTGCTCATCCCTTGGTCTCATCACAAGGGAATATCCCAAGGACTGAGCCCTTATACGGATAACAAATTACCAAACTTTTCTAGAGAACCAATAAAATATAGGAACAATTATGTTTTACCCTCAAATTTTAAGAACACAATTGCCCTTAAAATCTATCCCTATGAGAGCTCTCCTGCCAAAACGTCTCCACGGCGCCTTCCTAGTTCTCCCCTAGATTAGAAATGTTTGGCCACGATGAGACCTCACCTTTTGGATAGAAATGAGAGTAGGAAGAGGTCTTGTGCGTCATTCAAAAATCAGTATGTCTTCTTATGAGCTGTTGAAGAGTCAGGTAGTCACTCCCATTGTTGCAAGTACAATTGTATCGCAATCAAGTACCAACAAGTTAGTAAAGTTTCACATCTTTGAAACTAAAAGCTCTGAAGATTGGAAGTTTTAATTCGTTCCAATAGGATCACATGTGCCATGCTAGGCAACCTAAAGATGTGGGTTGATGGTGCTCACATGACTAGAGTCATGTTTCATATCTTTACCGAACCTTGTTACAACCGCAGATTTGATATAATTTTAATTGATATATTTGTCCTACCATGAGGCATTTTCAGATTTCCATTAGGGCAATGTCACATGCCAAGGATCTCATAGCACGTTTGGTCTGAAGTGGGCAGCACTATCATGGCTGTCGAATCAATGTTTTGCCGCATCACCAGCTGCTTTCAACACAATATGATCTCAAATACTAGCACATACGGCTTAGCTTTAAAACGATTCTTGTATTCCTGCGTCTGTCTACTCTATAGCTATATATGGTCTATATATTTGTAGTGTAGCAATCCATAATGCAAGATTGTGATAGCCCTAAGAAATCAAGGGTTGAAATTGGACTACTACCTTAGACCCTTGTGCGTGTGAGAATGATAGGCGTTGGGAAACCAAAACACTCGGGGGTGCAGAATCCAAGCTCCGCACTCACATGGCATTGGAGGGTGGCGTGTGGACACGAACCCCGTTAGGCAACCACCATCGGCTTGACCAAGAGATAGAGAACACCAGATATATGCCTTCTGCTCGGATTGGGGGCTGCAACTCATTGATCCAGAAAGAGGAGCACAAGGGAGGGAGGTAGTCGTTGAGCGCTGCGGAGGATTCGGGGCTCCAGTTCCAGTCAATGGCGCTGAATGGTGACGTTTTGGTGGTGGGTTTTGGCCTGTTTTCGGTGGCAGCGCCTGGTAGTGGTAGGTATCACCGTATCAGGATGGCATCGGTTATTTGGTTCTGGATGATGGCTCGGGATGGGCGGCACACAGATGGATGCGGGTGCGGCGCTCATGACGTTCCACCGGACCGGTTCGGATACCAGTCGGCGGCGTCGCTGTGGTACCAGGCTACCAGACCTCGAGACCAAGGGGAAGGTGAACGTTAGCAGGCAGTCGTGACAGTGCACAATGGGGAGACAAGGTGCGGCACCTCGGCGTCGGGACAGGCCTCAAGGCGAACAGTGTGCTGTCTATCTCTCTCCAGCCAGAACGTGTCCACGGCGTCGTCGCTAATTGCCTGGTGCCTTCCTATTTTGCTTACTCAGATCAAATGGCACACCCATTTTAAGCATAAGCTGCGGATTTTTTGTTTTATGCAAAAAGATGGTTGGTAGATCATTAGCTGGAAAACTTCATTACTGAAACATATTGATTCCTAAGCATAAGGTTTGCTCACCGTAAGCTGGCACAATTTGGTTTCCATTTGCAGAGATATCGAGACGTTTCACATGAATAACAAGGTGGATGGAGGTTGGTTCAGATCAACACACTCAAGTTCTTCTAGGTTCTCTACAATAACTTGGTTTCTGCCCTACATGGGCCTGTTTAGCAGGCTTTGTAAGTTAGATTGGTGATACATG
This sequence comes from Eragrostis tef, assembly GCA_000970635.1. Taxonomy (NCBI): domain Eukaryota; kingdom Viridiplantae; phylum Streptophyta; class Magnoliopsida; order Poales; family Poaceae; genus Eragrostis; species Eragrostis tef. The sequence goes on from LAPY01001167.1 coordinate 66,129, forward strand.
GTGTAAATAACATCCAAGAATAACACATTCATTTTTTTACTCGTTTAAATAATGCTCTTCATGTCCATTATGATTCAGAAAATAAAACATCCCCTTCGGAGTCATGGAGGATGTGCACAAACCTTTGGACATAGCACCATAGGGATCAACAGATTCATCATATGATTGGCGACCTTGCTATTGTAGTAACCGCATGCTTGAATGACCCTTCCATATTGCTGAGAACGATGGACCCACTTGTGAGACAAAAAGTGAACCAAGTGCAGTAGTGGTGGTACTATCACCTCTCAAAACATGTTGTTGGAGCCTACACCCTATTTATATCCTTGGGTCTCTCTCTCTCTTATTGAGATAAAACACCAAGGGGGATGGGGGAAGAGAGAAAACTAGTTGTTGATACTAGAAATTGCTTGTGCTGGAAACTCGCGAAGGACCAAGGAAAAGAAAAATGGTCCTTCTGTTGTGAGAATGGCAGGTATCGGGAAACCAAAAATCTCTGTGGAACATCACTGTAGCTCCGTGCTCAGAACACGTCTCACAAGGAGGTCAGCTCTTAGCTCGGCCTCTTTGATATTCGCCTCTGACCAACGTGCAGATTGTTGCCAGCGGTGTGGGCTGATCTAGACGAACTGGATCTCGAGAAGGAATAAAGACATTTCGTTTTATTTTTAATTTTTTTTTGCGAGGAAAAGACATTTCGTTTTAGAAAACAAAGGTAACGAAAACCTGAAAAGTTTAGCCCTGGCAATCATCTGAGCGTCTTAGCTCCTATGGAAAAGTATCGTTGTAATTAACGACAAGCCCACAACCGAGAACTATTGTTAGATGAGCAATAACCACATGGAGAGTACTGGATTAAAAGAACTGCTCCGGTGGAGCTTTTTTCAAAAACAGCACGAATCTTAAAGCAACTTAATTAGTCAAATTACCTTTTTGTTTTCCTAATCGCAGGGCCCGGGTGGCCCAGACCCGATCCGAGGCCCAGATGAGGAGCCCCAGCCGCCGAGCTAGATTGAACCGGAGCAGTTATGTATCGGTAGAAATATCGGATCGATCAACGTTGATGGCTCCATCGTCGTCCTCTTCGAGACCCTATCGTGCTCCTCGTATGGCAGACGCTCCATCGCCGGTGATGGAAGCAGGGCGAACAGATCGAATCGCCGCAAAATCGGATCGAACCCATACTCATCTTCCATCGTCGTCTATTGCAATAATCTTCCGTACAAAGTAATGGAGGACATCCATTATTATGTGCTTACGGATCCCAGCAGCTTCCATTAATTGCAATAATCTCCGTATTCTGAAAATCCTTGATTTTCTGGTGAGACCACAAGAATGGAACTTCAGCAGGCCCAGCCGGGCAATGGTTGTGCTCATCCTGTCATCCACAAAGTTTGACACAAACCATACTCCAAGGCGTCGATAAAGTCTTAACGAAGACGACGATGAAGCGATATTCCCGGTTCAGAACTGCTCCGGTTCAATTTAGTTCGGCGGCTGGGGCTCCTCATCTCGGCCTCGGATCGGGTCTGGGCCATCCGGGCCCTGCGATTAGGAAAACAAAAAGGTAATTTGACTAATTAAGTTGCTTTAAGATTCGTGCTACTTTTGGAAAAAGCTCCACCGGAGCGGTTCTCCTGGATTAATTGCTACCATTGTTAGCTGAGGCCAATCTCAATGCTAGTTTCATAAAGATTTCAAACTTATTAATTGGCATGCGATATAGGCAAAAATATTGACATGGCACCGAATTTATGATGAGAGAGAGGAGTTGGGTTTCACGTTTACCTAAACTATAAAACTAAAATGAAACTCTATTGAGAGAATAATTTCTTTCATCTTCACACGTCTTATCCAGTACTATTAGTCACTTAGATGCAACACTTAAATGGTATATGGAACTGCGCTATGAAACTTTACCTTGAGAGAAACTTGTTTTAGTTGTTAGCTCAAATATGACGTGGTACCTTTAGAAACCGTGGAATGCCATTGAGATTGCCTGAGCAACAACCGAGAACTATTGTTAGCTGAGCAATAACCACATGCAAGTATTGGAGCAGTAACTCTTAACATGTGTGTCTCAGAGCGTTGATGGTCGAGAAGACAAATGAATTATATTCGGCTGCAGTCATAGGTACATCAAAGCAGTATTCCTTGAAGAACTATAAGTGCTACTAGCTCTATCCATTTGAGAGTTGAGATTAGAAGCTTTCTTCTAGCATATATCTCCAGGGACAAAGGAAGCTGATAGCCCGAGGACAAATGATAGTGTGTTGATATCTACTATTCCAACAAGCTTAGCTTATGCTGAGAGTCCGTATAAATCGTCTGGGTGTGGTAGGTATTGGGAAGCCGAAGAACCCGTCAATCCTGCGTGGCTCCGCAAGCTGTTGTCGTTAGGTTCCAAGCTTGTTGGTTCAAGTTTCGATTGCTGAACTGGATTGCTCTGTTTGCATGGCAGCGACGAAAAAAATTCTCTGCTGGCAACCAGAAGTATGGTTCATAAGATCTTGTGGGCGTATTATCATTCCGGGATGGTAGGCATTGGGAGGCTGCAATGCTCAATCTTTATGAGTTGTTCAAGTTGGTTGGGGGGCAGCATGGCAGTACTGAAGATGGTGGGTGTCGGATACCTGAGTTAGGGTATCCTAATCTAGGATATTTAACTCCTATGACAGCCGGTTGACAGTCTCGACTCAAGTGTATAAAGTCTACGAAAATGAATCTCCGCCTCGCCCGACCCCGAGTCAGACGGGGCCGACCAATCTCCGCCTC
>LAPY01001168.1:10522-23996 GCA_000970635.1 Eragrostis tef
GGGGCGCCGCGTCGCGCTCCGCCGTGCCGTTCGGGGAGGTCAGCAGAACCGACGCGTCGCAACCCTGCACAATAGACAGACAGACCAAGAAAAATCAAACGACTCTCTTTTACTATACTGTTGTTCGTCATAATAAACGTCAACCTTATGTCAAACGCGTCGTTCAATTTTAACTTCCTAAACTGCCGTTGAATTAAGACGTGGATGCTTTTTTCGCTGAGTGTTCCCATCTGCAACAGTGTTGCTAGTTGCTACGACATGTCGACAGCCACCACGACAAGAGATGCTGCTACCACATAATTCCACGTGACTCACTGTTCGTCCGATGACATTAGTGGCCTGGAAAAGCTGTTCGGCCGATTGGGACTAAGCAGAGGAACAACGTTACGCGCTGCTGCTTTGACTCTACTTTTTCTTTGGCACGGCATGTGTAGATCTAGCTCGACGGTTCGTTACTTTGTTTGACAATTCGTGCATGGGGCCTTTGCCTTTTTCTTTGCGCGCTTTCCAGCTCTATGCACGAGAAAGAGTTGATGGGCTCAAGCGTATTCTTATCCCTCTAATCATTTTCTCACGGCTTTGTTTAAAACTTCAACTGTTATGCCATCCATGTTCAGTTTCTCCGGTTGTTTTTAGAACGTTGAATATTAGAAGTAAGATGCTATACGTGAAGTGTTGTTCTTCACATGTCCAAAAAGTATGACAAACGGACCCAAGGAAAATGAAAGGTGAAGAATAAGTTAGGACGAAAGGAACACTTATCTCTAAAATTGTCAGTTTGTAACCCTTTATTCCTTCCTTATGCCGTTCTTATATACGACCCAAATACTACAAGCTGCTACTAAACAACGACTTTTGCTAGACTAGCACAACCATGTCTCGAAAAAAAAAAACTAGGCCGAACAAGAAATTAATAGACCTAGACTTCTGATGATTCTTATGCTTGACTACAATGCGCGTTTATTCGGTACACCCAACCTAAGTGCCAATTATTGACAAGAAACAGTACACATCCATGGGAGGAGCCGATCGAGAGGTATATATGCTTACCCTGACAAAGCAGTCGTGGAAATGGAGCCGGATGAGGCCGGCGGCGATGCCGGAATCGTTAGAGACAGCGCTCGCCACCACCTGCTGGACCAGCGACTCGGCGTTGGGGCAGCTAGTGTTGTAGAACCCAACCTGCAGCTGGCCGCGAGCCACCGCCGGCAACTGGAGGCACAGCAGGGCCATGGCCGCCGCGGCCACCAGCACCGTTTGCTTGCTTAGAACTGGGTACATGGCGATGATGTCTATTCCTGATGTCTGGATCTAAGCTACTTCTCTCTCTAGGAGTGTCTGTTGTAGTGTTGGCCGTGGCTAGATGATGCTCAACCACATGGACAACACGAGGGATTATATAGAAGGGATTGGCAGGTAGATCAGGCACAGGTCTTGAGGCGATCGAACGTGGCGCAAGTGTCTTTGACTAAAGAGAGGATGCCATCTCTATACACCCGTTCACATGACCATAAGGGTGCATGTCATTATTAGCTTTCACTGTTCTATTTGTGACTACCTTTAATATGTACTTCTGTTTTCGAAAGCTTTAATTTATTACATTTCATATTTTTGAGTTCCAATGTTTAAAGTATACTAATATATATTACTTGCAAGAATCCACTACGAGATTACACGTTTGCTTTTAAAAACACTAAAGCTTCTTGGAAAATGTACATATATATATTATTGTTACCTCGAAGAAAATTAGCTAATTTTCATTGCAAAAAAAAATCAAAGAAAAATCGCCTCTGTAATCAGAAATAAGAGCCATTTTCAATAGTTGTTACATTGCATCATCTTCTCCTTATCTCGCTTGTAGGTGTTACATGTAACAATGTGAACTAGAACATATTTATTTTGCATGTGTACATGTACCTTTGGTTGCGGCTCCTTGCTGGTGCTGAGTCAGAGAGAACTGGCTTCAATTTTAAAGCAGATTATAAAATTTCGATCTGTATGGTCCAATTAGCTTACCGAACAATCCATTATAGGATTCCCGAATAAACTATATATTTTGTGTTTCTTTTTGTTTAGTTATACTACCTCCACCCGCTAATTGATGTCGTTCCCGAAAGCAGAGATGAACTAAAAAGAAACTAAGCTGCCGTGTCCGAACGTCAACAATTAAAAAATGGAGGGAGTTGATTTTTGAAGTTGAAGGACCGTGTATGTGTTTGAAATCTATCTTCATTTTTTTTGCGAGGAAGAAATCTATCTTCATTGATTACAGATCTTAAAGATCAAAGAAAACTCTTGTTCTTATTTTGCTTAAGCATTCACACAAAAAAATATTTTGCTTAAGCAACATGGTTGCTTTATACTTTTCCCTAAAAAAACATGGTTGCTTTATACTTGCTATTATACTGTAGCAAGTTAATAACCAAAGATATATATGAGTATTATTAAATGCAGAAACCCCAAAATCCATATTTTTTATGCCTTGGATCCTTGTAATTGTTGTATCAAAATGCAGTGGAAGAACTCTCACCTTTTTTTCCCCTTTTTTTGGCTTTGCGAAGAGAGGAAGAACCCTCACGGAAATCATGGCAACTTATTCTGATTCAATACTTTGCACACCCTTCAGGATAATTTGGAACCGTGAGGATTGAACAGTTCTGTGCCATAGTCGATCAACTAAACACAGACAGCATATGCTAGCTAGTTGTCCAAATTCGATTTACTACAATTCATTCAGGCTTGAGTTTTGACTACAATTCAGAAGAAGAGAATATGGAAGAAAAATAAGTATGAAATAAAAACGATTTTCCTGTGTATGTAATTATCCTTTTTTACCCTTTATCTTTTTACATATGTACTCATTATGCTAAAAGTACAGCTTAAAGTGTACTTGGAACAACAGTAAACCCCATCATTGACACCTACTCAAATAAGCATCTCTCTTGGATGAATGTCTGATTTGATTACAGATCTTAAAGATCAAAGAAAACTCTTGTTCTTATTTTGCTTAAGCATTCACACAAAAAAATATTTTGCTTAAGCAACATGGTTGCTTTATACTTTTCCCTAAAAAAACATGGTTGCTTTATACTTGCTATTATACTGTAGCAAGTTAATAACCAAAGATATATATGAGTATTATTAAATGCAGAAACCCCAAAATCCATATTTTTTATGCCTTGGATCCTTGTAATTGTTGTATCAAAATGCAGTGGAAGAACTCTCACCTTTTTTTCCCCTTTTTTTGGCTTTGCGAAGAGAGGAAGAACCCTCACGGAAATCATGGCAACTTATTCTGATTCAATACTTTGCACACCCTTCAGGATAATTTGGAACCGTGAGGATTGAACAGTTCTGTGCCATAGTCGATCAACTAAACACAGACAGCATATGCTAGCTAGTTGTCCAAATTCGATTTACTACAATTCATTCAGGCTTGAGTTTTGACTACAATTCAGAAGAAGAGAATATGGAAGAAAAATAAGTATGAAATAAAAACGATTTTCCTGTGTATGTAATTATCCTTTTTTACCCTTTATCTTTTTACATATGTACTCATTATGCTAAAAGTACAGCTTAAAGTGTACTTGGAACAACAGTAAACCCCATCATTGACACCTACTCAAATAAGCATCTCTCTTGGATGAATGTCTGATATACTTTTCTTTTGAGAGAGCAAATAATGTCTGATGTACTTGACAAGCTTGGGAAAAGGCAGGAAGCCAAATCTGATCTTGGTCCGACATAGAACGTTAAAGTAGGTGAAAAATATATCTAAAGAATTCATTTATTCATGCGTCCATTAGATTCTTCGCAGCACTTTTTGCTGTTTGCTTCGCACTTTAGTATTTTTAATGTTTATTCTCTTTATTTGGTCGAATGATGCGTTGAAACTTGAAAGCCCATGTGTTACTGCGCGTAAAAGAATACACTGAGCCATCGTTATCTCGCTCACTATGTGTCCCCCTTTGTGCTCAGTTTATACTGGATCCTTGGTTCCTACGCCAATCAAGCTAGAGCTTCAGTAGATCTGGAGCCAGCCGCATCACCATTTTCTACTATCCACCACGCCCCGTGGGAAACCTGATTCATGTCTTCTCCATCGCCCACTCGATCCTAAGTCGTCATGGAAGTTCTTAACACCCATTTGCATCTACGCAACGTGTGGGCGCAGTAGATAAAGAATAATTTGTGATCAAATTAATTTATGTGAGCAAAGGTGATATTAATATATGAATCCTGGATTTGATTGGAAAGATCTGTTTCGGTGGTCCAAAAAGAATGACGGACCATGCATTATTGATTTATAGATAATTAATCGATTGAGGGCCTACAAAGCAGTTCTTTGCAATGAATCCATATGTAACTTGCTGTTGATTGTTCAGATCTTGTTTAGATTGTCCAAATCAAGGACCATTGCTACCTTGCTTGCAGCAATTAAACATCATCCGCCGTACTGACCCTACACCCTAGTGCCCCTAGCTGCGGATATATTAGCATTTACTAAAGGCCAGGGCTGGAAAATCGAAATATAATCTGGACTGGCAATCTCACCTCGAGGTCGGATGAACGTTCCGACGTGCAGATGTCACATTGCACTCCTCGATCCAAACATCAATTATGTATGGAAAATTCTTGCACAGCAATGTACGCACTTTATTAGCTAATCCTTCTTTGAGACTCTTCAGCACACTGTGCGTAAATTGGTAACGGCGCCGCTAAACAATCTAGAATTGCCTTATGACCCTTGTCCTTTCTTGAGATCCATGCATGTCGCTCTTTCACTTAACAGTACCCTTAATCCACATGATCTGTCGGTTGCGTCTCTGTCAATGAGGATACTGTGATTAGGAGTATAGTTAATTTAGACAATCGCTTTGCTTGCTTGCCTGAAGTGTCTGACTAGCAAAAGGAGAATTAACAGTCAGACCTTTTGCTAGTTAATTTACTCAATCGCTTTGCTTGCTTGCCTGCTCGAGACAACATGCACTTCTCCAGTTTATATCATTTCACATTAAAATCACATTAGTCACAACGAGAATTATACCACAGTTCTATCGTAAATCCGTATGTGTGATTAAATATCCAACAAACCCTCTTGCTGGAGTGGAGAGGATCAAGAAGAATGTGAAACGTGAATCAGTTTGTCGATTGAATGGTAAAATTTGTACTAAAATAATTTGATTAAACAACCTTTTTATAGTAAATGCAACATTAGGTAAATATATCCGTGCTGTATACTCATGAAAGATTGTGATGTGTGTGTTTGTGCACGTGCATACTTATGTGCTTGTATGCGTACTTTCCCTAGAAAAAAAAAGATGAGGATTTGAAACATATATATGAACCAACATGTGTTCATTTATTGTAAGACGTGAAATGGACTGTAGTTTAGTTAAAAATAAAAAATGGACTGTAGTTTGAACCACAACTGAATTACATAGATATATATATCTTCCTAGCTCAAAGAGAGGTCTCCCTTAACAGAAAGCAATCAAGAACGGTATATCATGGAACTTTGCCATTTTAGATGGCAGAAAAGAAATTCAGGAGTGGTCTATGTCGAACTACAGTTGATCCTATACGCGACCCTAATTATGCCTTACCTCCCTTCACAAAAAAAAAATGCCCTACCTCCTTAACAGCTTTGCACAGAATGTTCGCAATTCTGACACGTCTTCTAGGTAGAAGTTTACAAGCACACATGTGTACCCTTTATATAATCTGCAAGTTTGCATTGTCCCTTCGAGACATTTGATTATGTATATATGCATGTATATATTGTTCTGTTGCTTATCAAAGACGACTTAAGATGGTAATCATGCATCAATGCAGGCATGGATCACATTTTGGATTTCTCAATAGGAGGCCGAGATGGCGAGTTTTGTAAGACTGTTGACCTTGACATACATATACACAAATAGTTATATCCTCCTCCTTACTTCCGTGAGTGGGTTTTATATATTATTCCTATAGAGTGTGTTTAAAGATATCAAGTTGTCAAATATCATTGTGGCATAGCTTAATTTCATAGCACTAGGGCCGAATATCGTAATTTGCAATGAAGATTCAATCATCATGTGAAGAGGAAATTCTAGAGAGCTAGTGATGTTTAGGGCTACAAGAAACTAGATATTTTTACTGGCATGTTCACATCTTTTGGCCATATTTGGTTTTACAGAAAAATTTTGGATGCCAGTTTCTAGTATAAGCATAAAATGTGTTGTAATATGTACCGTTACACATCTATGTAATTATTTTTATTTTGTCTGACTAAATTTTGAAAACGATCAACTACACCATGACTGATACATTTCTGACTTAACTAAATTTTATGTTAGTTGATTTCTTTTCTTCCTTTCTGACATTCATGGTAGAGATTATTTTTTGTGTATGCGTAAAGAGGCATTAAATCCCTCGCAAAAAAAAGTAAAGAGGCCTTAAATCTGATTCTTAGTTGGGCCATCAGACATCTCTCTTATGAGCAGGTATAATGGCGGGCGAATAGTCTTATGAGCGCACGAGGTGAGTTGGAGGAGAGAGGAAAGCAAAGATTCCTTGAGCCAGCTCTTCCGCAACGCCTAGCGATAAGCTCCCATGCGCCTGTTTTTCCCTGACGCGAGAGCAATGCCGGCGCTTCACTGCAACGTGGGTCCTAATTACTAGTCATAAATGAGCAGCGTAGAAGTAGTCGGTTTTATTATATGGATGGGTTGCGTGGGGAACTGATGTGGTACGCTTTCAGCCGAGGAGCGGGCATAGCCATTATCCTTGCTCTAAATAGGGAGAGATTGAACGGCGCATTGCATGAGTTTAATTGGACCAGATTTGATGGTATGAAAACCAACTCAGTGGTACATGACACAAATCTAGACTTCTATTTTATCTATGTGCACATATATAATATCAGAAAGTAATTTAAAGCTTGTTTGTTAGAGCTTCTCTGGAAGTGATTCTTCATCTATGATTCTCTATAGGATAAACTCTCAGTAAGTTTCAAAGAATCACTTCACAAAATCAAGGGAAGCAGCATTTTTCCTTCCAACTTCATAGCTCATTTCAGTGAACGATTTGACAGAATTAGCTTAGTATCGTTTCTCATGAAAAACAACATTTGGTACGGATTCACATATACTATCCAAGAATCAGGTATCAGAAGTTGTACCAAACAGACCCTTATATGTCCTAATTCAAGAGGCTTCATGTTCATTATTCACAAATTCTAACAGAGCGCTCAATAAGGAAATGTATACGTACGTACACGCATGTAGATGCTTCCCTTTAAACAATTCATTAGATTGACATGTTTCTTAGGAACTTTATTAGACCTTCATATATGGCTATGTTATTTGTCAAAGATTCAAGATCATTGTGACGGCTCCTGCATGTATCACATTGACTAAATGGAAGTTGCTTCATTGATTGGATATGCCTAATGATACATATATCCATTCTTCTAATTAGAAGGATGTCAAGTTGTAACAGCTCAGCTATTTGACTTACGCTACTTCCATAAGTAATTTTGTTCTTAATTCCGTGAAAATATTTGTTATTTCATCGAAATTGTCCTTGTAGATATCATGTGCACTAAAATGTCATATATTATTGTTCCATAGCTTTCATCGTATCTTGGAATTAAGACCAAGCATGCGATCATGAGCCACGACCAGCTAGAATGGAAACTCTATAGGGCTCGTGAAGTTTGTGGGCAATAAGAAATTAATTGATTAAAAAATGAATTGTAGGATTTTGCCCCAAAACATGTTTTTACAAAAACATGGCATTTATGCAACTATAATGCCTACATGTATTGAGTCTTAATCTTGCCAAATATCAGTAAATTTTGTAAAGCTACTCTACATATATCTACAAAAATCAATAACATAAACAGACTTTTCAGCGTTTATGCAAAGAAACACACTTGTTAGTTATGGTGTTGATCTAGCAAGCTAAATCTAATTTGCCACTGCTCGTGAGAGTTAATTTATTTAACCTCTTTAAAATCATGTGCAAAGATAATGTATCCATCAAATGTCAAATATACATCATATGTAGCTCTCGTTCAGATTTAAGAAATGAAACCAAGCTATATATACCATAGCTAATTCCTCACATACGGAATGAATCATGTTAGTGTGGATGTGACGTCTGAGTGATATTTTTCTCACGCATGCTAACAAAAGAAAAGAAAAGGAGTAAATTACATAGGTGGTACAATAACTTGTGAGGCGGGTGCATTTTAGTCACAAAACTTGAAAACAGCTCATTCAGAGCACACAACTTGTTATAGGTGTGGAAATAAAATTACAAACTAAAGATAGATTATAGGATAAGTTTGTATGGAGCAAAACAAAATCAAGATTCGGCATTTATTTTAAAATATAGTTCCATAATATTTCAAATGGCATATGCAAAAGTCACTTTTTTTTTCTTCCTACACTTGTCCTCCACTTGGCTGAATTTGTTTTTTCAATGCCACAACGAAATAAAATTCTTCGTTACCATTACCAATAGCTCATAAGTCACACCATATATGTTGATGTACCATATATGTTGATGTAGCAACCTTTTATGTGCACGAAATATGTTGATGTGGCATACTTTATGACTTCATATACACCGCCATAAGAAGTTTTGACTCAATTGAGCAATTTTCAAGGTGTTTGACTAAATCGCACCCACTTCACAATTAGTTATGGTACCACCAATGCAATTTACTCAAAAAAAAACTTCTTCAGTAGTATGAAGTGTGTCAAAGGGTGTCAATTTTTTCTGTTAATTTACTTTTTTATCAAATATTTACCAAACAGAGTAATCTATACAGTACTATGTTTCAAATTGTATTTACCACAGAGTATTGAGACGAAAAGTGTAGGGATTTTTCTTTCAAAGATTACCTGGTGAGGGCTGAACAACCCTGGCACAGATCTGCGACGTCAGACTTTCAACGAGGGTTGGGCATTGCTGCGTGACATGGTGCCGAGGCTGAGCGAGCTCGACGCTAGCAGTCTTCATGGCTTGCCGCTGAGACGCATGGCGCGAGACAATGGAACAATGCACAGGCATGGCTAGGCGATGATGCAGACAGCGGGCAGACCATCATATCTCCCCCTACCAGATAGTCGGTAGATCCGTCACTGATCCGCGCTCGGTTGATGGCTTGCATCGACGCGTGTGGTTGCTTCCTTCCTATACTACAGGGGACTGGGTCATGGTGGCATTTACTGTTCACTAATCCTGTGGCGGAGAGATATCGACGTTAGTGTTACTGGTGAACGATTCCCCTCTTATACTCAGGGATTAATTGGGTTACTTCTGCGATCGTAGACTCGCGGCATTAGCCAGGGGCCAAACCCCTCTTATACTTAGGGGACTAGGTCACAGACTCACAATGGTTTCACATTAATGGTGAATGGCTCTCATTCTTCGATCAGCATCATCAATCTCACGGGCTGATGGTTGATTTCCCTAATTACACATTTTGGAAAAGTAGTTCATTTTCTTTTGAACTAAAGAGGTACGGAGATGACCCTTAGAGGTTCACCAATTTACATACCTAGTTTTTAGTACCTCCGTCCTATAATAGCTGTCACTTTTCACTATTTATTATCATGTTTGATCATTCGTACGTCTTATTCAATTTTTTATGCAAATGTTAAAATAAATATGTTATGATTAAACTATCTTCAATGGTTAAAACATGTTATGAAAAATGAATATTGTTTGCTCAGAAAAATTGAATAAGACAAACGGTCAAATATGATGTTTAAAAAGCAACAACGACAACTATTTTGGGGCGAAGAGAGTACCAAGACATGTAGAGTGACAGCATTAGTATAGATACTAAGATGTTTAGGATGAATTATAGAGGCGACAGTGAACAAACGATAGTAAAGTGAAAGCCAACACATCGACGATGAAATTGGATTGAAAATTTATCTAGACCGGTAGGCTAGACCGGTAGGCAACAGAAAACGTTCACGCGACCGTGTAACGTACGTAGAGTACTTACTGACTCGAATCATCAAGATTAAGACGACTGTGCTTACACGGTCACATCCGTTCGTCCAAGACCCAAAAATGTCTGCCATGAGTCTTTTTGCAAAAAGGGGAAAAATGTCTGGCGTATGCGTTAGTCATCGAGATGCAATAAAAACAAAAGTCCCCGACGAAAAGCACGAACAAGTCCGTCAAACGGACATATCACGTCAACAAGCATGCATGCACGCAGGCCATTACGAGATGACGACGATGAAACGGACGCACATATTTTTTTAGAAAAGGAAATATATTTCAATATTCCAGCCTCCGCATCGATTGATGCATGTAGCTGTTTAATAAACTTATTACATCATTCAAAGCAAGCAACAAGATTTATTACAGACGCCATCGAATTAAACAAAACCAAGTCTATTGCTAAAGCACCAACCATTTTTAGCAAAAATCTCCATGGAAGTGGTCTCAAGCACACGACACCCCATATGAATTGGGAGCGTTCCTCCTCCTTCTACAAGAGCGTCTAGAACTGAATCCTGTATGTCCCTCTGAAGATTACCTGCATAGGAGTAAAAGCTCGTGTATTGTTAAAAACCACATCATTTCTACTTAACCAAATTGCCCAACATAAAGCGCACATTCCTACCAAAATATTGTACTTAAGTTTCCTATCAACCCCTTGTAACCAATTTTGAAACATATGCTCAATACTTACAGGAGGTGATATATTGAAAGAAACTTGTACTATTCTCCAAATCAATCTAGCCACTTGACAATCAAAGAAAAGATGTTGAATGTTCTCATTAATATTACAAAAAGCACACTTTAAACTTCCTTTCCATTGTCGTTTTGCTAAATTATCTTTGGTAAGAACTATGCCCCTTATGAGATACCAAACAAAAATTTTAACTTTTAAAGGCAATTTGAGTTTCCAGATAATGTGCTTATGAGGTACAACATTTTGCGCGGCAAGCGATTAGATCGTACCGTGAAACACCCATCTTGTTGCAACCTCCACTTAAAAGTATCTTTTCGATCATGTAGTTGGATATACATAACCTTAGCCACCAACCGGTGCCATGCTAATAAATTATTACCGACTAGGGATCTTCTAAAAGATACATTTAACGGATCTGATTGCATTACAGTTGCAACTGTTGCACTCTTTTTCCTAACAATATTGTATAAACTTGGGAACTGATCTTTGAAAGGCGTTATATCTAACCAAGCATCCTCCCAGAACCTAATTTGAGTACCATCACCCAAATTAAACTTACCAAGACTCAAAAATTCTGTCTTTTACCTTCATCCACTACGGGGAAACGGGTGTTTGCCGAGAGCCAGAGGCTCTTCGCAAACGAAAGAAGGCGCACGGCAAATCATTTGCCAAGAGCAATTCGCAAAACCTCTCGGCAACAAACGCACAGCAGCCACCTACCGGCAAAAAGGCAGTTGCCGAGAGCTTTCCGTCGGGCTCTCGGCAACCGCGTTCTCGACAAAATGAAGCAACGCGACGGCGCCCAAACGGTCGTTAGCGCCTGTTTGCCGAGTGCCAGATGAAAAGGCTCTCGGCAAAGAGCAAACATTTGCCGAGCGCGGCTCTCGGCAAACAGTCATTAGTTGCCGAAGGCCATCGAACGAGGCGCTTGGCAAACAGTCATTAGTTGGCGAAGGCCAACGGACGAGGTGCTCGGCAAACATTCAACTTTTGTCGAGTGCCATGTAACCTTGCTTGGCAAACGATTGCACGTTTGCCGAGAGCGGCCATGGATCTCCGCAAACTGTGGTCAGATTGTCTAGCGGTGTTTTTTGGGCTCTCGGCAAACTTGTTCGGCACTCGGCAAACAAATTTGACAGAATTCAATAAAATATTTAAATCGACTACAAATTGGACCATAATCACACCAAATCACATATACCAGTTCAGCAACATGAGATACACCATCAAATCTGCTGACAAGCATTCAGATCATCACAAACACATATAAATCCTTACAAATACATATATGTCCTCAAGTTCACATAGAAAGAGTCCTAATAGTTCAAATACAAGTCGTCGACAACCACAAGTCCAAATTCGTCAAATGGAAGCAAGCACAAGTAGTTGGTTCATGAAACGAAAATAGAAATACAACCACAAGCTAAAATGGACGAGGACGGGGCTCCCATGGCGACCAAGCATTGGGAGGGGAGGTACCGGGCGGCGGCGGATTGTTGGATCCCGCGGATTGATTCTGCAAGAGGCAAAGATTGTGTGTGTAACACAAGAATTGAAATGGAAGCATATATAGAAGTAAAAGTCGCAAAGTAAGAAATGAATGTAAGAAATAAAAGTAACAGATGAAATTGCAATGATCTCGAGTGACTCGCCAGAGTGCCTTGTGGAATGCCCTGAGGGGGGAAGTGAAGGCTTGTGGAGGTAGTCCCGGGAACATCGATGTAAACATCTCTTCAGGCGGCGGCGGAGTCCCAGTACTTTGCAGGTACCGGAACATGGACCACATAGAATGCGCCATCATCTCCTGCATCCGGTTCCGCTCTGCCGCAATCCTCTCCTCCATCTTCGCCTCCATCTCCTCCCGTAGCTGGGCCTACAATACTTCATCCCAATGTTATAATGCAAAGCAATCATAACGTCAAAATCAAAGAATGGCGAATGAAATAAAACGAAACTAACCTGGGATTGCTCAAACTGCATCTGTGCAACGCTTTGACGTGGTCGTATGGGCGGGGTTGAGGAAGAGCTCCTTGCTCGGATCTGGGAGAGGGTGGGAGTAAAGGCCGTGTCGATTGTGCTGTCTGCCATCACATATCGGCCATGCCTCTTACCTCCACCCACCCTCATCACGATCTCTCCATCAATTGGCTCTGTGGTCGCGTCCCACTCTTGCCCGTGGACCTCCTTAGCCATCTCTATGTACTGAGTGAGGCGACTGTGGACGGTGGCATTGGTGTACGACTCAGCCAGGTCCTTCGGGTTGAAGTCGACTTGAGACGTTGCCTTGCCCTTGTGGGACATAGCCCAAGCCTTCAATTGTGGGCAAGGCGCGCCACCATGCGCCACCGACTGCAAAGAAAACACAAAGATGATTTATTTTGCAAAATTGAGCGCTACAAAAACGAAATTGAATTCACGTACCCATCTATCCGCGTACTGGTCAAGGGTGAGGTTGCCTTGATGGTGTGCTGGGCCAGGCATCATCAAACGCCGTGGACAGCAAGCCTCGTGCCTCTCTTTCCACTCCGGGTCGCACCACCTCTTCACAATCGCCTCCCAGCAACCCCTATGAGAGGCGCACCACCACAGAATCATCTACAAGTCATCAAGCAAAGAAAAATTGAGAAGATCAAATTATGTAAACTTTATCAAGTATAGGAAATATGAGAAGATCAAATTACCGCCAAGTATTCGTCTTCGGTCAGCTCCATTTGCCGTGCCTGTTTTTTCTCCACCCTGATGTTCATTGCAGCGTAGTGA
>LAPY01001168.1:28984-44223 GCA_000970635.1 Eragrostis tef
CAAGTTCATCCAAGCATAGAAATTGATCCTAAGCCACATCTGGTCATGAACACCCTACTCGTGACTTAAGCATGCCAAAACAACAAGTTCATCTCTACAGTACAAGAAGGAAGAAAGAAATGGGCTTCCCATACTTGTCCTGCAGAACTAAGGCGATGCCGGCGTCGATCTGTACAAGAGGGAGGCGAAGCCAGTGTGGATCTGGAGCAGATGGAGGAGAATAGGGCATTGATGTCGACAGAGAGGCTGGCCGGCGTCAGGGGCGGCCGGATAGGCGGGTTGGGGAAGGAGCACCGCTCCCTGGGGTCGCGGGCCGGCGTCGACGCGGGGTAGTCGGCGGAGGGTGCGTCGCGGAGGAGGGCGTCAGGGAGGGGACGTCGGCGGAGGAAGGTGTCGGGGAAGGGGCGCGGGGTGGGCGCGGCGGCGAAGGGTGGGCGCAGCGGTGGCGAGTGGATGAGGCGCAAGTGGATGAGGGTGAGCGTGGGCGCAGTGTGGCGAGTGGATGAGGCGCGAGTGGATGAAAGTGAGCGTGGGCGCGGTGGCGAGGGGATAAGTCCCAACACGAAACATTTGCCGAGAGCGAGGAAATAGGTACTCGGCAAAGAAGTTTTTGCCAAGCGCTACTAATGGACGCTCGGCAAATATTGACGGCGCCGAGTTAGTTGTAACGGTCGCCGCTGGTTGCCGAGTGTTTAGGTTTTTGCCGAGAGTTTTTACTCGAGCACCTGACAAACAACTTGTGTGTCGAGAGTCCTACGCTGTGCCTCTCGGCAAAAGCAAAACTACCGTGTGCCTTTTGTTTGCCGAAAGCCTGCACTGCGGCAACATGTTTGCCGGGTGCCCGACGGAAAATGCTCGGCAAAATTCTTGGCTCCCGGCATATACCTGGTTTCCCGTAGTGATCAGGCCAGACCAAAAATGCGAATCTCCTGGCATGTGTTGCACTTGTGTGATTGTTTTATGTCTCAGATATTTGTTCCTAAGGATCTTTTGCCAGACACCATCCTCATTAATCAGTTTAAAAATCCATTTACTAAGAAGACACTTATTTTGTAGGTCAAAGGTTTAGAATTCCCAGACCCCCTTGGTCTTTTGGTGTACATAACATTCCCCATTTTGTCAACCTATATTTCTTTTTATGTTCATCGCACTGCCAAAAGAATCTTGATCTATAATAGTCCAGTTTCTTTAGAGTTCCTCTAGGCACTTCGAAAAAAGATAACATAAAAATTGATAGGTTGCTAAGGACAGAATTAATCAGTACCAAACGACCACCTAGAGATAACATCTTCCCTTTCCAACCACTTATTTTTTTTCTGGAACCGTTCTTCTATTTCTTTCCAATCAGAGTTTTTAAGTTTTCTATGGCGCAAAATGGAAAAGAACCCATATCACATCCAAAGATCTGTGAGTATTCACATTCATGATCCTTAGCCTCACCATAGCAAAACAGTTCACTCTTATGGAAATTGATTTTAAGACCAGATAGCTGCTCAAATGCACATAGCAAGAGCTTCATGTTGTTAGCCTCATTCAAATCATTTTTCATGAAAAGAATAGTATCATTGGCGTATTGTAAAATTGAAAGTCCATCATTTACCAGATGCGGTACTACTCCTCTAAATTGACCATTATCTTTTGCGCGTGCAATAAGAATGGCTAGCATGTCAACTACTATATTGAAAAGAATCGGAGATAACGGGTAACCTTGTCTCACCTCTCTTTTGGTTTGGAAATTATGCCCAATATCATCGTTAACTTTAATACCTACGCTACCTTTAGACGTTTCCCTCATTCTCAACACTTGTTGAAGAAAATGCCATTTCACTTTGTCATATGCCTTTTCAAAATCTAATTTAAGGATCACCCCACTCTTCTTCTTCCTATGCATTTCATGAATCATCTCATGTAAAACTACCACTCCCTCTAAAATATATCTACCAGGTAAAAGAGCAGTTTGCGATGGCCTAATTACTTTTTGAGCTATTATCGTGATCCGATTAGTCAGGACTTTCGTGAAGATTTTGAAACTCACATTTAGCAAACAAATAGGCATGTACTGTTGGATCTCAACTGCTTCAACCTTCTTAGGTAGAAGGGTTATTACACTGAAATTAAGATATACCATCTAGCTCGTGGCGACGAACTCTTCACCGGCGATCGGTGCACTCGATGGAAGCCAGCTCCACCATCGATGAGGAGGAGGACCCAGCGATGGTCCGGCGGCTCCGGCCCAACCTTGCACCACACTGCAAGCTGATGTCAATGGACACGGTCGAATTTTTTGCAGGGCCTGACCCCGGCCCGTATGTCGATGTCAACTCTTGAACTCGGCGGCAGCATCCAGAGAGATCGGCCCGCTAGCTATCTACTCCCTCCATTCAGAATTATAAGACGTTTTAGCTCTCTGGGCACGGAGATTAAGGATATGTGGAAAAGGTGTGTGCATAGAAAACAAGGAGAGAGAGAGAGAGAGAGAGAGAGAGATGTATATGAAAAAGAGAAAGGTGTATCGAAAAGTGAGAACGCCTTATTATTTAAGAAAAAAATGAGAAAGCTAATTAAAATGACTTATAATTTAGAACAGATAGAGTACTATTTCTCCTGATTAGAAATGGGAGAAATGTGGCTTTTACGTACTCTCTGGCAAATAGCTACTTCTGCTGTTCGGCTACATGAGTATGCTTGCAACATAAACATTTGGATAGCAGCTGTATAAACGAACTGGTGAATATGTACCCAAACCGACCATCGCTGCAACTCTTGCAGGATCAAATTCGCAGTAACCAAGACGACGTACAAAAATACATCTAAAATACTCGTACTGTCCTACATAGCTGATGCTCAGAAGATGTTTACATAAGCAGCAGATGACGTTTTTGGGTTGGAGAGATACCTGTCGTATACATGGACTTAATTTGAGCTGATTTCTCGAGAGATAAACACAAGCTTGGCTAACAGAGTTGATTAATTTCAAATCATCGTGTTGATTAATTTGTCTATAGATGTTTACATGTATGTGAAATGGCAGGTGATAGTAAATGAGTTTGATTTCAAAATGACTGGGGAAAATGGAAATAACTTTGGAAGAACCTCAAGTGTGAACTTAGCCAAGCATGCGTACAGACTTCAGGTGCTCCAAGATTGTTTCCATTTCTCGCTACTCTTATTTTGAAACAAATATTTTCAGTTATGTTTTCTGCCAGTTTATATACAAATTTGGAAAGAAATGTGAATATGTTATTTAATATACGAGACAAATGATCGAACCAATGAACTCCAAGAAGGCAAGTAAAAATCATCAAACACTACTTTAAGAATTTATTTTCGAATCTTTCTTGAATTCTATCTCGTCCTGGGCACAATTTTATGTAGGGAAAATACTCCGGACTAGAATACATAAATGAAACAAATAGAAACCCAACAAACACGACACGACTCAATGAAAGAATTAAGAAAACACACCACAATTTTGGGTACAATATCCAGAAGGTATCTTAATTCAAAAGTAACAAAATTATCATCAGGCATGCATGCAGGCAGGCTGCATGACCAAGAGCGACAGCGCAAAGCAACAGACTGTTTCATATGAGGCGCATGAGAGCTCGCTAATGACGGCATTCTTCCTCTAATGGCGTCTAGGGAGGACGGATCACTTGCCGGTGTGTCCGCCTGTGGCTTGGAGAGGGGCGGTGCTGGTCTCAGCAGCACCATCTTTTGATGGCTTGGTTTCACCCTTGGGCACAGCTAATGAAATGGTGAAGTCATCATCATCCGCTTCCAGGCATGCACGCTAACAACAAAAGAAGCAAGATTAAAGACATTGTCAGAATTATATGGCGAACAAGCTAGCAAATATACTGAGAGTTCCAACCTTCTATAGGTCTAGTATTTCGCAACTGTCTTCCTAGCTATATACTTCTATGTGAATCAATGAACGAAGTTCTAAAATTTGATTGGAATCCTTGGAAAAAAATTGGTTGGAATGATCGATGAAAGCAACATGATCAACAGACTAAAAAGGACTCCGTAGTTTTCATGAGTTTTGGGCGACGAAGTGCTAATGTGTGTAGGACCTGGGTTCACTATATTCTCTCGGGAAAAAAAGGTATACGGTTTCACAAATGAACATTTATAGCTAGCTAACTAGATCTTGCTGGGTCACACCTCATGGCAAGAACCTCGTCGCGTACTACAGCCTGTATCTAGCCGTTGCTTAATATAAACGAATGTTAGATGCGTGAGATGTTAAAGATAAGGAACGCCATTATAAAAAGAAAGACAAGGCACATCGATACAATAAAAAGAACTGAAGTATACGCTTTCTGACAATACTACAAATCAATACTTTTTTTTTGGGGGGGGGGCATTCTACCCGTGCTCGTAATCTACGCTCCATGACACACGCCGCCAAAAAACAAACCAAACAACGCAACCGCTTGTACAAAGATGAGAGCAAATCAGAGAGATTAGGTATGGCACGTAGTCCCTTGCATCCAAGTGAACAGAAGCGATACTCCATTTTGAGGAGTGCACGGTCGCATTTCATGCACCTGTATGCCCCGGCCTTCCCGCTCCCCTCCATGGGCCGCTCGTTGAGAAACAGAACCAGGTCGTTGTTGATGGGGTACCTCTGCACCTCCCCAACGCCCAGCAGCGACTCCAGGTCCCTAACCTTGACTACGCTATGCCTAGACGCCTTCCTGATCTGCACCGGACACACACGTCAGATTACTAGCTAATCTGCTATGTTAATCATCTTTACCTCAATGTCCTCAAGATCTCGCTACAACGACTATATACGTACCTGGATCATTCGGTGCCCGTCGTGCTCGCCATCTATGCAGTCTGTGCAGAGGGGCCGACCGGCGCAGTCGACGCAGAACAGATTGCAGCCTCCACTGCGCGTGGCGCGGCTGGCTTCCGGGTGCTCCGGGCATTCATTGAAGAAGGTTGTCTCCATCAGTACGCGCAGCCACGCCGGCGCGGCGCGCTCAGCGTCGAGGCGAGCCATCGCCCTGTCTTTCTACACAGAGACAAATGCACGATCAATGAACAGGAAGCTGTATGCACGAATCGACTACAGATATCGCTGCTGATGTATAGCTACCTTCACAGATGATGGACGAGAAAGAGTATGATTTGGAGATCGATGCTTTGAGCCTCCAGAGATTCATATATATAGGCGTTGAAACAAAAAACAATCCAATTGTTGGGCGCCCAAATTTGCATCTGAACTGGACGAGAGTTTGCAAACGAGATTTGAAATTTGGTGGGCGGAGCGGAGGTAAAGAGCAAAAATGGAAATTAGCCGTGAAACGGCCTGAACGAACAGGTCTGTATTACGCGCAGCAAGCTGGGTTTACACACGAGGTGAGTTGGCGATTTCTTCTGTAGATCGCCCATAACTGGTCCAATTTAATGAGGCCATTCACTCCATGGTGTTCTTCCCATTTTGGGCCAGATCTTTCAGATATCCACTGAAAAAATCGCAGATCGACTCATCTCGTTTGTGAGAGAACCGAGTCGCTCCACAAACTTTACACACTCCTTGCATGTTTCATTTGCCCCACTCCTTGCGCCAATCAACAAAAAGTGCTCCCTCGCAAAAAAAATTATTTGGATGTAAATCGATCTGTTCTTGTTTCAGGCACGTACATAAATCTCTAAAAGCTCAAAACCCATTTGGTTCAAATTGCAAACAATCGAAGCTCCAACTCGTCCTCTGTCATATATATGCATCACATGAACAGGCAACAAATAACATCATTAGCAGTCGTTTAGTACTTGTGAACATGCGTTTTCCTATGGTCTCAAAAAAAAACGTGCGTTTTCCTATGGTCTCAAAAAAAAACATGCGTTTCCTATGTGGTAGTTTAATGTGGTTTGCTATTATACAGACGATATATCAGTTCATCGTGGTTGCTTGCGTTTGCTACTGTTGGATAGATCAAGGTTGGTGTGCCTGATGGACATATATAGGATGACCAAACATTTGACAAAATCTCGAATTCACAAATAAAAAAAATCTCAAAGTCGCATTTTGGTAGGGACTAAAGTAGTAGGTAACATAATGCTGAACTAGCAATACACATGTGAGGACGAATTGCCTCTCGTATATTATGAGATCTAAAAATCTACACATATATAGCAAGACACAGGAGAGGACGAATTGGCTACTCTAGATTATGAGATATAAGAACCTACGCATCTATGGACTAGAGATCTAACATACCTAGCAATACACAAGAGAGTACACAAACTTTTCGGGCAGCTCCTCATTACACAATGCAGAAAGTCGAACGACTCGACGACAATGGCAAAGGCCATAAGGAACTCGCACATATTAGTGGTTGGTGGTGGTGCCAAGATGGCGACTTGGAGCACTAGGGTGAAGGTTTGGGAGTCAAGTAGAACAGAGAGGTTTGATGGTAGGAATAGACAGAAGGCAACAACAGATCCGGTGGCGATCGAAATTCTTTATGGATGTCTTCTGGTCTCTCCCTCTCTCTCTCTCTCTCTCTCTCTCTCTCTCTCTCTCTCTCTCTCTCTCTCTCTCTCTCTCTCTCTCTCTCTCTCTCTCTCTCTCTCTCTCTCTCTCTCTCTCTCTCTCTCTCTCTCTCTCTCTCTCTCTCTCTCTCTCTCTCTCTCTCTCTCTCTCTCTCTCTCTCTCTCTCTCTCTCTCTCTCTCTCTCTCTCTCTCTCTCTCTCTCTCTCTCTCTCTCTCTCTCTCTCTCTCTCTCTCTCTCTCTCTCTCTCTCTCTCTCTCTCTCTCTCTCTCTCTCTCTCTCTCTCTCTCTCTCTCTCTCTCTCTCTCTGGGGTTGCCGAGGCTTTTATATAGAGGGTGTTTAGCATAGGGTTCGGTGGGTCGGTCGGGGGTGCGGGGGTTGGTGGCGTACAAAGAGTGGGGAGACTAGGCAGGGTCTCGACCTTGGACGGATGTCCTAGGGTTTTGTACAAATCTCAAAGTGATTGAATCAGCATTAAGAAATCATTGTATATTTTCATGCTTATATGTAATCAGTTGTTTTTTTTTCCTTTTGTAAGAAATAGACATGTAACAATGCCCTCAAGTATTTTCGTTGTTCACTTAACCCTCTGAACTAAATTCTGGTCTATTTTCGTTGGTTCAATTCACTCCCTTCTGATTGTTTTCTTTTTTGTTTCTCTAAGTACGCATCATGTTTGAGGGTGATTTTTTGTGAGGTTATGGGTTAAAACATGATGTACTTATGTTAGAAAAATGTCAAAGAATTTTGTGTAATATTTTTTTGTATGTTGGAATGTGTGGAAAAAAATGTTGACATATGAGATAGAATATTTCAAAGGAAATTATTACGAAAAATCCTGGAAGAATTTTTCTAGCGTAGAGTATGATGTTATCTATAATCTAACTTCAAACATAACCTATACAAATAGAAGTGAATAACGAAAATACTTGAGGGTAGTAAAATGGACTTCTTCCTTTATTGGAAGCTAGATATACCTATATTCATTGTTTTTAATTATCTTATTATGTGACACATATTTGCTTGCATACGAAAGTAGAAGTACTTATGTGAATCATTTACTATCATCACCATATATTAGTGCATTTAAACAATTGTCCTTGTTTCCGGCCTCCGAGCAAAATACTCCTTTTCCAATACAGTGGCATATCTATAGATACTTGCAAAAAAATTGGAAAACTCTCATGATGCCTTGAACAGAATGGTTTGTCACATTATAGTTAGTTGTTATTCTACAGATTGCAAATATATTACGTGTTCTCTTTGAGGTATTACAAATACATTTGCTGAGCTCGCCCTGGAGCCCAGTAGAGTCTACACTTGCTGGAGGGTACTAGCTAGGCTCAATATGCGTAGCTTGCACTGCACAATGAAGGTACATTTAGCTTTTACATACACCCTGGTGCGCCGATACAAATCAGCCTAAAAGATCTAACAACAACGTAAACTCTATCATCTAGCTTAGCACCTCCAAAATCCTATGCCGTCAATCAAAACAATATTGTTGATGTTGTATCTTTATCCTCTAGAGAAATCACCTCCAAGAATGTTGTCGTTACTTAACACTTCATCACTTACATCTGAACTCCGATAGGCAAGGTCTCCTCACGCAGCCGCGTGGCGCTTTCGTTGCACGGTCTCCAACCATACACAAGAACGAAGTCAAACTGTGAAAAGTTGAACAACCTCCCACGCTCGATGAGATGCTTTTGCTACACCCACTTCCGATGACGATGAAACATTCTTGCATGAACTGAAGAAATTACCTTGTGTCATATCCTTGTGCACCCAAGGTTCAGAAATCGGTACATTGGAGGCAAGCCTGAGAAGTTAGCAAACAAGCACACGCCTGAGTGGCCTCTCCTAAACTAAATGAAAATCTAGCCACCACAGGCCAATGCTATCGCAGATTTCATAAAAATTGCTACCTTCATTTCTTCGCAACGTTTACCACCAAAATGACGAAAGGTATTGAGCAGATTCAAAGATCGTACTGACACATTACCCAAATGCAGACCAGATTGTCTTTGATATGCATCCTCTTTGAGCTTCTAGCGCATCATCGACCATCCAGTACCGCCACCCACGCGTCCTTGCAGGACGTCATGAGCACGGATCGGGTCACCTCAACGCAGCAGCCCACAAAGCAGGCCGAAGTGCAGAATGGAAACACATCTCCATCCAAAGCACGAGGGAAGTGCGGCCATCCAGGTTGGACAGCCTTGCCCTCCATCTGGGACCAATCCATCGCCAAGCCACGCCAGACCTGGTGATGGCGAATGGCAAGGAACGCGTATCCGCAAATAGATCGGCGAGGCGGTCCACATCTGTGAAGCATCGACCAGGACGCGCCACGACCACACCTTGAATCCATGGCGGTGCACATGCTGATCAATTACTGATTTTTCTTAATTACATTTTTTGCAAGGGAGATTTTTCTTAATTACTGATCGATACTATTCTTGACTGAAAATGTGACTTTCGAGTCATCTGCCAAATATATGCTTCTGATGTTCAGCTACATGAGTATACTTGCAAAAAAAACGTTTCGATAGCAGCTATATAAACGAACTGGTGAATGTGTACTCAAACCTCGTTGTCGTCTCAAAAAAAAAAACATCGCTGCATGCTCTTGCAGGATCAAGTTTGCAGTAACCAAGACGACGTACAAAAATATATCTAAAATACTCCTACATAGCTGATGCCCAGAAAATGTTTACATAGGAAGCAGATGACGTTTTGGCGTTGTATAGATACCTGTTCTATACATTGACTTAATTTGAGCTGATTTCTCGAGACATAAACACAAGCATGTGAAATGGCACAATATGATGAATTGAAATTTTTTGAAAGATTGAAATAATTTTGGAATGATCTGGAGTGTAAACTTAACCCTTCTATATATGCACGAGTTCTTCATACTTCAGGCTCTCCGATATTGTTTCCATTTTTTTCCACACTTCTCTTTTGAAACATAATTTTCAAATCTTGTTTTTATCTTCTGCCATTTTACATACACATTTGCACGTTGAGAAGACTTCAAGGACATTCAGCAAAGGTAACGACTTATCAAAATCCTATTAGCTCCAAGAAGGTAAGTAAAATTCATCAAACAGTACCTTCAAAGTTTCACTTTTCTTTACCGGCAAAAAAAAACAATTTTCTTTTAAAGTATATATTCTGAAAATATGGATTTCATGTTGATTAATTTCTCTATAGATGTTTACATGTATGTGAAATGGCGGCTGACGGTAAGAGTTTGAATTCAAAATGGCATGGGGGAATGGAAACAACTTTAGAGGAACCACAAGTGCATGCGTACTGACTTCATGTGCTCCAGGATTGTTTCCATTTATCCCTACTCCAATTTTGAAGCAAACATTTTCAAATATTTTTTCTGCCGTTTTACATACAAATTTGGAAACAAATGTGAATATGGTATTTGATATTTTTTTAAAAAAGGAAATACGTATTAGTATTCCAGCCTCTGCATGATGAATGATTGTAGCTGTCCATTAATACAAACTAGCTGAAACACAAATAACAGTTTTACATCACACGAATACGATCAAACCTATGAACTACAAGAAGGCAAGTAAAAATAATCAAACAACACTAGTTTAAGAGTTTCTTTTCTAATCTTTCTTGAATCCAATCTCTTCCTGCATACAAATATATGTAGGAAAAAATACTTGACACTAAAATACATAAATGAAACAAATAGAAAGCCAACAAACAAGCAGAATAATATCACGGAACGACTCAATGAAGGAATTAAGAAAACACACCAAAATTATGGGCACAAGGTCAAGAAGGTATCTTAATTCAAAAGTGACAAAAATATCATAAGGCAGGTTGCATGACCAAGAGCAATAGCACAAAGCGGCAGACTATTTCATATGAGCCGCGGCACGAGCTTGCTAATGACAGCACCCTTCCTCTAATGGCGTCTGTGGGAGAAAGGTTCAGTTGCAGGGCGTGTCCGCTGGTGTCCCGGAGAGCGTGGTGCTGGTCCCAGCGGCTCCATCTTCCGCTTTCCCAGACCCAGATCCGATGCCACGATGTCGCTTGGTGGGGCGAGATAAACTCTCATCTTCTGATGACTCAGTGTGGCCCTTAGGCACAGCGAAGGAAATGGTGAAGTCGTCTTCCAAACATTCAAGCTAGAAACAAAAGAAGCAAGATTAAAGACATTGTCAGAATTATAAAGCGAATATGCAAACATCGTGACAGTCCCAACTTAATTTGTATAGTGTTTCACAACTTTCTTCCTAACTAAATTCTGTGAATCAATGAATGAAGTTCTAAAATGTTGGTATGTCAAAAAGATGTTCTAAAATTTTACTAGAATACTTGAAAAACATTGCTTGGAACAATAAATCGATGAAAGCAACATGATAAACAGATTAAAAAGAAGAAGAATAAGTTCATTTTACTACCCTCAAGTATTCATGTTGTTCACTTAACCCTTAAACTAAGTTTTAGTCTAATTCACTACCCAGAACTATCTAGATTGGTTCAATTCACTCCTTCGTGAATTTTAATTTTTTATGTTTCTCTTTGTACAGGTTATATTTGAAGCTCAATTTTTTGTAAGATGGTAGATGACATCATCCTCTATGTTAGAAAAATTGTTTCAGATTTTTTTAGAAATTTGTTTTTGCAGTATTCTATCTTATACGTCATATTTGTATTGGACATTTTTTAACATACAAAAAAAATAAAAAATTCTTTAAACATTTTTCTAACATTAGGTATGTTTTAAACTATAATCTCAAGAAATTTCACACTCAAACATGTTGTGTACCTAGAGATACAAAAAAGAAAAATTCTATGAGAGGGTAAATTAAACCAATCTAAATAGTTAGAGAGAGTAAAATGAACCAAAAAATAGTTTAGAGGGTTAAGTAGACTACATAGATACTTGAGGGTAGTAAAATGGACTTCTTCCAAAAGGAAAATATTCTAGGAAATGCCAGCTTAAGAGCCATTGTTTTCATGAGTTCTCTGGCGATCAAGTGCCAATGTGTACGGGGCTGGGGTTGACTGTATTCTCTCGAGAGAAAAGGTATACGGTTTCACAATTGAACATTATACCAAACTACATCTTGTTGGGTCGCATCTCCTGTAAAGAACCATGTCGTGTACTACAACCTGTATCTCTGTTTTTTTTTTCGATTACACTGCAACCTGTATCTAATAGTTGATTTAATATAAACGAAAGGTAGATGCATAAAGATGAGAGCAAATCAGCAAAGAGAAACGGCAAGTAGTACCTTGCATCCAAGTGAACAGAAGCGATATTCCATTTTGAGGAGTGCACGGTCGCATTTCTTGCACCTGTATGCCCCGGCCTTCCCGTTCCTCACCATGGGCCGCTCGTTCAGAAACACAACAAGGTCGTTGTTGATGGGGTACCTCTGCACCTCCCCAACGCCCAGCAGCGACTCCAGGTCCCTAACCTTGACTACGCTATGCCTAGACGCCTTCCTGATCTGCACCGGACACACACGTCAGATTACTAGCTAATCTGCTATGTTAATCATCTTTTCCTCCTACAGTATCATCAAGATCTTGCTACAACGGCTACGTACCTGGATGATTCGGTGGCCGTCGTGCTCGCTTTCGATGCAGCCGGAGCAAAGGGCCCGACCGGGGCAGTCGACGCAGAAAAAATTACAACCGCCGCTGCGCGTGGCGCGGCTGGCGTCCGGATGCTCCGGGCATTCATTGAAGAAGGTTGTCTCCACCAGTGTGCGCAGCCACGCCGGCGCGGCGCGGTCAGCGTCGAGGCGTGCCATCTCCTTCAACCCCCTCATCTTCGTCGTTGAGCTGTCTTTCTGCACAGAGAGAAATGCACAATCAATCAGCAGGAAGCAGTATGCACGAACGCGAGGCAGAGACAAATGCAGGATCAATCGACTACAGATATCGCTGCTGATGTATTGCTACCTTCACAGATGACGGAGGAGAAAGAAGACGATTTGGAGATCGATGCTTTGAGCCTCCAGAGATTCATATATATAGGCGCTGAAACAAAAAAAAAAAACAGTCCAATTGTTGGGCGCCCAAATTTGCATGTGAACTGGACGAGAGTTTGCAAACGAGATTTGAAATTTGGTGGGCAGAGCGGAGGGAAAGAGCAAAAATGGAAATTAGCCGTGAAACGGCCTGAACGAACAGGTCTGTATTACGCGCAGCAAGCTGGCCGGGTTTACACACGAGGTGAGTTGGCGATTTCTTCTGTAGATCGCCCATATCTGGTCCAAATTAATTAGGTCATTCACTCCATGGTGTTTTTCCCATTTTGGGCCAGATCATTGAGATATCCACTGAAAAAATCGCGAACTCAACTCGTTTGTGGGACAACCGAGTCGCTTCACAAACTTTACAGACTCCATGTTTCATTTTGCCCCCTCCTTACGCCAATCAACAAAAAGTGCAGATCGCCTCCTCATCTCAGTTAACATGCAAATTTATTTGGATGTAAATCGATCCGTTCTTGTTTCAGGCACGTACATAAATCTCTAAAAGCTCAAAACCTATTTGATTCAAATTTGAAACGATCGAAGCTCCAACTCGTTCTCTGTCACATGCATCACATGAACAGGCAACAATAACATCATTAGCAGTCGTTTAGCACTAGTGAACATGCGTTTTCCTATGTGGTTGTTTCATGTGGCTTGCAATTATATATGCAGACAATATATCAGTTCATCGGGGTTGCCATGCGTTTGCTACTGTTGGATATATAGATCAAGGTTGGTGAGCCCGATAGACTACATAGTATATGAGCAAACACTTGACAAAATTCTCGAATTCACAAATAAAAAATCTCAAGGTCGCATTTTGCTAGGGACTAAAGTATTTGGTAACAATATGAAGATCTAGCAATACACATGCGAGGACGAATTGCCTAACATAGATTTATGAGATCTAATAATCTACACATCCACGCTAGAGATTGGAGATCACAATGCACATACGTAGTAAGACACAGGCGAGGACGAATTGCATACTCTTCATTATGAGATCTAAGATCATTGTACGCATCTAGAGAATAGAGATGACTATATACATACCTAGCAATACACATGCGAGGACACAAACCTTTCAGGCGTTTCTTCATTACATGGAGAATGAAATCGAACGACTAGACAACAATGGCAAAAATCATAAGGAAATCGCGCATGTTAGTGGTTGTTTGTGGTGCCACGATGACGAGGTGGAGCACTAGGGTGAAGGTTTGGGAGCCAGATAGAACAGTGATGTTCAATGGCAGGAATAGAGAGAAGGCAACAACGGATCTGATGGCCATCGAAATTCTTGTGGATGTCTTCCAGTCTCTCTCTGTGGGTTGCCAAGGCTTTTATAAAGAGGGGTGGGTGGGTTCGTGTTGGCGGCGGACAAACCGAAGGGTGAGGTTGGCGGCGGACAAAGCAAAGGGGGACATAGGTGGACAGATATCCTAGGGTTTTGCACAAATCTCAAAGTAAATTGGTGAGGCCGTGGGGCGGCAAAAAGGGAGATGCCGCGGATGAGAGGCTACGAACGGCGAATGAGAGTAGGTTGAGATGACGGGTCACAAGAATGTGGTTGACGTTTATGTACTGAGAGAGGTTCATGGACAGTGCCGTATCATGTTTGACAACAGGTCAAGGCTTTTTTTCATATTGTGCCCCGTGCCACCCCGTGGGCTTGGGTGACGGCTCAAGAACGGCCCGCACCTATATATGGTTGTGACGAAAAGAGCCCATGTTCCTACAGGGCATGCCGTACTTGTGATGGGCTAAAACGAATGGTCCTCGTGCTAGCCCATTTTGGTGGTTAGAACTCGAGGCATGACTTGCGTCAGACACAGCGGGTCTACCTGGTCGAAGCATGGACCCAATATTGTGGGTGAAGTTCCACGGAGGTTGAGCAGCGGCTTCACAAAACTACGTATTTAACCTGTTACTATACTTGACAAAACTACATCATGTTGGCATCGTACAAATTGACGGTATAGCAAAGTGAAAATAACCAAAACAGTAATGAGGAAACACTGGATTGAGGTCGTCATGACATATATTGGTCAACGTACGTACAAGGATGCGTACGCATTTATTATCCGTCTGGCTCGAATGCTCACATATATACGTGCGTACGTTCGTCCAACAGCCTGGCACGAATGCGTACGTACGTACGTACAGTTTCACACACAGATCATCATCGAGATGCACAACAAAAGCAACAGTCCACGACGAAAAGCACGAACAGGTAGTCGATCAAACGGACACGTCAAAAGGCACGCAGACGCAGCAGGCCATTTACGAGATGACGACGACGACGATGAAACGGCCGGAGAGATGCCGCTTCTAGCTCGCCGCGACGCCGTCTTCGCCGCCGGCCGGCGGCGCGCTCGAACGACCCAGCTCATCGACGGCCAACGCCAAGGAGGAAGACGGGTTGACGAGGCTGCAGTTGAGCCTGACCTCCCCGCACCTCCCCGTCTGCACCTCGATGCGGCCCATCTTGACCATGGCCGCCGCGAACCGCTCCTTCCAGAGCGTCTCGTTCGCCGCGAAGCCCGTGACCAGCGCCGCCATGGCCGGGTCGACGCGCAGCTGGTTGTCGGAGAAGAAGAGGCCCATGCCGCGGGGCAGCAGCTTGTAGTAGTTGTTGTCCAGCGCGTCGGGCGTGCCGGGGTCCATGGCCGTGGTGATCGCCTGCGTCGCGTTCGGCGGGCG